>PVKP010002794.1:0-117932 GCA_004027715.1 Plecturocebus donacophilus
CCCCCCCACCCCCTGCTGTCTCTCCGCTACCCACCCAACAGACTCCAGTGTGTGATGCTCCCCTCCCTGTGTCCATGTGTTCTCATTGTTCAACACCCACCTATGAGTGAGAACATGCCGTGTTTGATTTTCTGTTCTTGTGTCAGTTTGCTGAGAATGATGGTTTCCAAATTCATCCAAGTCTCTACAAACGACACGAACTCATCGTTTTTTATGGCTGCGTAGTATTCCATGGTGTATATGTACCACATTTTCTTTGTTCAGTCTAACATTGATGGGCATTTGGGTTGGTTCCAGGTCTTCACTATTGTACACAGGGCTGCAATCTTAACATCTGCTTTCAATTCAGGACGCAGGAGAAAATAGAAGGGACCATAGACTGTCTTCTTTACTAACAGATGTTCTTCCAGAGCCATGACCAGCAGATTTTCTTTAAGTCGCATGGGCCAGAACTGGGTTCATGGCTTAATTCTCAGACAATGTCTCTCAAAATGGTGGTCAGCATGCCATGGCAGCATTGGGTTTCTGTGGTCCTCACTGAGCAGATAATAAACAAAAAAAATTGTATCTCTTTACTAATGATTCCTGCCAGTCCTGGAGAAAACCCCAAATGGTCCAGTGTGTGTTACATATCCATCCCCGTGGCCAAGGGGATAAGAAACTGTGCTTGGCCAGCCTGGGTCTATTTCCTCCCTATAAGCCAGGGGATGTGATTGTCAGTGCTGCAGTATGAGGGGGGTTGTGTTTCTAAAGAAAAATGTGCCAGGCAAAAACAAATATGTACTCCAGAAGGGAGTCAATATGGTTTTGCCAAATTAAATTGAACGATGATAATGAAGTAGTTACATGCAAGATTTTAATGGAGTATTTCTTTCTTTCTCCTTCCTTCTCTCTTTCTTTCTTTCTCTCTCTCTCTCTTTCTTTCTTTTTCTTTCTTTCTCGATGGAGTTTTGCTCTTGTTACCCAAGCTGGAGTGCAATGGCGCGATCTCGGTTCACTGCAACATCTGCCTCCCAGGTTTAAGCAATTCTCCTGCCTCAGCCTCCCGAGTAACTGAGATTATAGGCGTGCACCACCACATTTGGCTAATTTTTGGTATTTTTAGTAGAAATGAGGTTTCACCATGTTGTAATATTGGGGTTCAGGGGTTCAGGGTGCCCTCAGCTCCCTTGAGAGGACGTTTCTCCAGGTTCTTGGTCTCCTGCCCTTTCAAGAATGAGAGAGAGGACCACAGCACAGTGCACAGTAAATTCCGGACTCAAAAGTGTTTGTAGAAAGTGATTTACTTAAAGAGAGAGAGAAACAGGAGAAGGAGAGAGAAAGGAACAGCTAACTCTCACACTGAAGGAGAGAATCCAGAAAGATGGAATCTAGGAGAGGAAAGCAGCTTCCACAAGAGTGTTAGGGAACAGAGAGAGATGGAGTTTAGGAGGGAAAGACAGGCTTCCACGAGACAGTGTGGAAGGGGACTCCAGAGAGAAAATCCAGGAGAGAGAAAACAGCTTCCATGAAGGGAGTGTTCATGGAAGGGAAACATGGAGTCTGAAGGAATGTGGAAGAAGGGTACTTTTAACCTGGGAGGAACTCCCACATTTTGTAACACCCCTGGCCAATGAAAGGAGTTCCTTAGAACTTCCACTGGAGTGATTGACTTTTAGTTTTTTTCTGCCGCTGCGAAATTTAAACATAAACCATTCAATTTCCCTGATAGAGAGAGATGGGAGGGGGCATGGCACTAGGAAGTTCTTGCCCTTAAAACTACGCCCCTTTGTGGGCCCTGGAAAGAGAATACCTTCCTTCAATGTTAGCCAGGTTGGTCTTGAACGCCTGACCTCAGGTGTTCCACCAGCCTTCGCCTCCCAAAGTGCTGGGATTACAGGTGTGAGCCACCGCATCCGGCCTTTAATGGATTCTTAAATGATGCTGTCCTGGCAGCATTCTGGGCTGTATACAAAATAACTGATAGTATTTGCCATTAAGAAATATATAGCCTGGAATAAACTGGTTGTTTAGATAGAAATAATTATTTTGGTAGCAAATGAAAAATATATGGCCAGGCACAGTGGTTCATGTCTGTAATCCCAGCACTTTAGGAGGCCAAGGCAGTTGGATTCCTTTAGCACAGGAGTTCAAGACCAGCTTGGGCAATGTGGCAAACCTCATCTCTACAAAAAAAAACAAAAAACAAAAAATTAGTTGGGCATGGTGGCATATGCCTGTAGTCCCAGAGTCCCAGCTATTCAGGAGGCTGAGGTGGGGTAGCTTGAGCCTAGGAAGTCGAGGCTGCGATCAGCTGTGATCATGCTACTGCACTCCAGCTTGGGCACAGAGTAAGACCCTATCTCATAAAAGAAAAAGAAAATTAAATAGCATAGACAAAGCCATAAGATTCTGAATAAAACGGACTCAGAAGTAAAAAGTATATTTTGCATAAACAAACAGAGAAGATTTAAATGATGTATCTATGCGTGCACTGAAAGTCGTGACTGAGGTTGGGTCAAAATACAGATCTGTCAAAATACAGATCCTTCCTTGCCTTGGAAGGATCGATTAAACTTCCTGAGTTCATCCAGTTTGGAGTTTTAGAATAGGCTCTTAGATTAGAGGTGCTCTGTCCTGGCAGAGGTAGGGAGCGCCTACAGACTGTGACCATGTTTCACCTTGGCATGCCCAAAGCATCTGACTAGACATTAGGCATTTACTGTGCCTGGCAAGATACATGCTATCTGCAGCCTATTTGGGACTCCGCCATGAAAGAACAATTTCACAACCAGTGATACAGTACATCCTTGATGACTCAAGACAGTCTAGGTTTCTTCTTTTTCCTTTGCTAAGTTTAGACTAGGACAGAGGATGGAGTAAGTGGCAGTGGAAACTATAATGCAAAGAGGAGATAGTTGCTGGGTATGTCACAATAAGTTGGGGTTATTAGGTAGAGATGGTCAGAGGGCTTGGTAATAACAAAACAAAGAGCAGAAAATCCTCTTAATGTGTCCTATCCAGTTCAATGTTTTCTTTATTTAACAATTACCAAATTAAACCACTATGCCACACCATGTAGAAATTCCCGCTTGTCAGCCACAGTAAAAATCTCCTAAAAATTCAACAAGATTTGATTCAAAGAAATCACACACACTCCTAAAATGCAGTTATACTCCCCTTACTAGTGACAATAATCAGGGTAAATAGTACAAACACCAATTCATGTTTGCCATTAAATAATGCAAGAATCTTCCATATTTCCATGATGCTGGGGGTGAGAGACTAAGAAGGAGGGAGTACTGAAGGGAGAGGCCCCTAGAGTGAATGTGAGAAGCCCTTCCATCTTCACTCGACACATCTGTGTGCTATCAGACCAGGTTCTTTGGCTTTCTGGATCTTAGTTTCCTCATCTGTCAAATGACAAAGTGACTTTTAACATCTCTTCCAACTCTATTTTTTAAAATCCTTATGCCTATATTAAAAGCATTCTGGATGCTTTTAACTCTTGGCTATTGGCAACAGAAACTCAAGCTAGCTAAAGATCAAAAGAGATATTTATTAGAAAGGCTAGTGCGCAAAGAATGGGACATTAGTAAATTTTCTTTGGCTCAAACAAGAGCTAATTCTGTTCTTCCATCTCATTGTGCTGGGAGGAGCATGTAGGGTAGGGTGTGTGCGGGTGCAGGGGTCAAGGATTGAGAAAGGATGATATTCAAAGTATTTAACAACTGCTATAACTATAAAGATTCATATCAGGGGAACATCGGTCTAGGTGAAAGGGTTTGGGAGTTGGTGAAATGGTCGGAGAGGCCAGTGAGGGAGATAGAATAAAACAAATAGCTCTTCTTCTTTCTGATTCTTTGTCCCCAATAAACAAGAACATTGGTACCCCAATACATTAGCTTAACACATAAAGATACATGGGTATGTAATGGAAGTCAAGAACAAAGATGCAGCCAGCTTGCCAGAATGAATGGAAGCAGGGGCTTGAATGCCCCTAAGACTTTAGATTCATCTCGTGGCTGCTCTACTCTTCAGGACTATTTCACTCTCTTCTCTCTGTCATCTGCTGAGACAAGCTTCACCTGGTTTTCCAGTTAGCATGCTGCCAACATATCCTGAGTTTACCTTTTGTTGTGGTGGTTGTTCAAAATATCACATAGCAAAGATGAACCTAATCTGAATTCCTCATGAAGGGGATCTAATTGGCAAAGCTTGGGTCAGGTACCCTAACTTGGACAATCTAACTGTGACAAGGCTGGGATCCTATTGATATTACTATGTGGTTGGTGGCACAGGAGGGATTTTGACAATGTGAACGGTTGGTATGGTATGGACAGGACCATTGAGAATGGACACAAGCCATTAACAATCCACTGGTCCTGCTGGACTGGGGCATCCTAGCTAAATATCAGCCTGGATGAGGAGAAAAGAGGACCAATTTTCAGAAAATGGAGAATAATTGTTGTGAATTGAGCAGTTAATCCAAGAGTTGTCTATTACAGAGTCTAAGAAAGAAACAATCAACCCTTTTAAGAAATGAAGTAATAATTTTCCTGGAAACCTTTTTGCAATTAGAAGAATTAAGTGCCATTTTGGGTTTTGTTTGATTATAGGTAAGAGTTCCATATAATAGTATGCTACGTATTGCAAACAATAAAGGAAAAATACAGCATGCGATACCTCTTACCCTCTGCCTCCAGAAGTTTTCACTCTGATTTGAGAAGTCAGACACAGTGAAAAGTTACAGAACTAGGCATTTAATTGCATAGCCTACACAGTGAGTGTCCTAGGAGTCAGAAAAGAGTTTCCGGTAGCCAGACTAGTCAGGGACGCCTGCAGGGAGTAGCTGAGGACGTTTTCTATGGCTCCTTTCAGCATAAAAATTTTCCAAATTCTATGGATTAATAAAGAGACATTCCTCTATTTGTATTTTGAAGGATGTACTCTAAAGGTCTGGGAGAGCCTTCTAAGTCAGGGATGGGAATGCAAAGACTTTTGCTAGCAGTTAAACACCAGACTTCTGAATAAAGTGTGGACATATCCTACAACATGGATGAACCTTGAAAATGTTAGGCTAAGTGGAAAAAGACAGACACAAAGCCACATATTGTATGATTCCATGTGTACAAAATAGGCAGAATGGGCAAATCCATAGATACAGAAAGATAATTAGTGCTTACCAGGAGCTAAGGGGAACAGGGAATGCTGAGTGACTGCCAATGGATGTGGGATTTCCTTTGAGGATGACGAAAATATTCTGAAATTAGATAATAATGACCATTGTAAAACCTAATTATACCAAAACCCACTTAATTAGACACTTAAAAAATGGTGGATTTTGGCTGGACATGGTGGCTCATGTCTGTAATCTCAACACTTTAGGAGGCCAAAGTGGGAGGATCTCTCGACATCAGGAGTATGGGACCAGCCTGGTTAACGTAGCAAAACTTCATTTCTGTGAACAGATTAGCTAGGTGTAGTAGTGTGCACCTCTAGTTTTGTGTACTCATGAGGCTGAGGTGGGAGGATCCCTGGAGCCCTGAAGATCAAAGCTGCAGTGAGTTATGCCTGTGCCACTGTACTCCAGCCTGGGCGACAGAGACTCTGTCTCTAAAAAGAAAGGTGAATTTTATGGCATGTGAATTATAACTCAATAGAAATAAAATAGTGATAAAACCAGAATAACTCACCAGCCTTCTGGTTAGAAATAACTTCTCTGTCATTTGTCTTCTTTGTTTTACTCTATATACCTGCAGTTGTCCTACCTATACCTGTGCTATGACTGTCCACTGACAATCTCCTCATCTAGCATACGAGACAAAAACTCCCGCCTCGATCTTCAGTTGCAGCTGAATATTTTCCCTGGTGACCCCATAGATACCTCAAACTCAACATGACAGAAATGAAACTGCAATTTTTAAATCAAATCTCCTTTTTCTCCTTGACTTCCTCCTTTAGTTGGTAACTTCCCTAACTACCCGTCACTAAGGCCTTCTATGTGCAGGTCATTCTTCATGTCATATATTCATATGTTTGTTTATACATTTAGCTAATCTTTTTAAAAGACTTGTATCTGACCGGGCACAGTGGCTCATGCCTTTGG
Organism: Plecturocebus donacophilus; assembly: GCA_004027715.1. Classification (NCBI taxonomy): domain Eukaryota; kingdom Metazoa; phylum Chordata; class Mammalia; order Primates; family Pitheciidae; genus Plecturocebus; species Plecturocebus donacophilus. The sequence continues at coordinate 6,089 of PVKP010002794.1, forward strand.
GAGGCCAAGGCGGGCAGATCACAAGATCAGGAGTTCAAAACCAGCCTGGCCAACATGATGAAACCCCATCTGTACTAAGAAAACAAAACTTAGCTGGGCATGGTGGTAGGCACCTGTAATCCTAGCTACTCAGGAGGCCGAGGCAGGAGAATCACTTGAACCTGGGAGGCAGAGGTTTCAGTGAGCGGAGACCATGCCATTGCACTCCAGCCTGGGCGACAGAGCGAGATTCCATCTCAAAAAAAAAAAAAAAAGAAGATTCGTATCTATCAGGCAGTGTGCTTTGTCCTGGGAGCATAGCTGTGACCAACATTCACATGGTTTCAGCTGTCATGGAGAAGGCTTTAACAAAAAATTCCAACATCGTGAGATGAAAAACTGCAACATGGAAAATTCGGGAATCTATATGAATGCACAGCATAGGATCCAGCTTCCTACCTATAATTAGCCACCAAATGCTATTGACTTTGCCCTTATTTATAAATACCTCTTTGATTTGGTGTTTGCCCTTCAGCCACAGTAACCTTGCCTCCCTTCAAGCTCTTAGCAACCTGCACCTACAACTGCTTTCTAACCAGTGTCCTTGTCCCAGTTTCTCATGCCTGGAGGCTTGCTAAGTCTCAGATCCTTTTCCCACACTGCTGCCAGAAAGATTTTTCAAAAACAAAATGTCTCTTTGTGTGAATTTCCTGCTTACAACTTTTTGTCTCCTATAGCAAGCAACTTGGCACCTGAGGGCTATAACTTGCTCCCATCAGAGCAGAGGTCTACATCAATAGGGCTTGAAGACATGAAGAGGGTTTACTTCTCTTCCCCGGCTCAGGTGGAAAATCACTGTGTAGTTCAAGTTCCTTCTCAGGATATGCAAACTCCTTCAAAATGTGATCCCTGTTTATTTCTCCAGTCTCATACCTTGCGATGATGCCTCCCATTTGGTAGGAGAGATTTTCTTTCTCTTTAACCTTCCCCAGGCCCCACGGTTTGCACATAACCAAGCTGAGAACGCTCTCTAAGGCAGAGAAGTTGACAGATTTTCTTTTAATGTAATAAGTTATCAGGTGGCTAAACTAGACCACATGAAAGGCTTGATGATCTTGTTCAGATATTTGACCCTAGGCCAGTTGATGGGCTCTATCCCCCCACCTACTTGATTTGAAACTCCTGACCCAGTCCAGCAGCAACAGTGGATGAAATTGCGTGACTTAAAATCTACCTAAGACTGAACACAAGAGGCCAGGTGCAGGGGTTCATGCCTGTAATCCCAGCACTTTAGGAGGCTGAGGTGAGAGGATCACTTGAGGCCAGGAATTTCAGCCCAGACTGGGCAACATATGGTGACCCCATTTGTACAGAAAGTTAACCAGATGTGCTGGCATCTGCCTGTAGTCCTAGCTACTTGGGAGGCTGAGGCGGGAGGACTGCTTGAGCCCAGAAGTTAAAGGCTGTAGTGAGCTAAGGTGCCACTGCACCCCAGCCTGGACAGAAGAGAGAGACCCTGTCTCTAAGCAGAAAAAAAAGGGGGAGCAAGGAAAAGGAAGGGGAAGAGGAAGAGAAGAAAGAGGAAGAAAGAAGGAGGAGGAGGAGGAAGAGGAGGTGGATAAGGAGGAGGAGGAGGATACTGAGCAGAGCCAGGAGTGGAGAGAATGAAAAAGTTTAAATGGGCCAAATAAATGGAGAAGGGGAGAGGAAGCAGAGAGAGCCCAGAGGAGAGATGACTCTCCTGCCCTTGTTTATGCAAGGTGCTGACCACACAGCCACCGCGAAAGTTGATACTAAATCTTGATGCTAGTTAGAGGAACTGGTACAGTGAGTGAACTACGAAGAGGAGCTGCTCCTGAAAATCTATTTCCCTGAGGATTTTATACGAGTCAGAACATGCCATGGGAACTCAAAGTAAAGGACTGTATTTACTTTCTTTTATACTCCACGTGTGTGGCAAAGTGACTAACAGTCTAACTATTTGGTTGTGGACTGTATGATCTCTTTCTTCCTTGCTGAGGGGTATAAGCAGGGGTTGCACCCATGTTTGTTCCAGAAAGTGTCATGCTGCTATGTGCCTCTGTGCTCCTGCACCTGCTGTTCCTAGCCTGGAATGCTTTCCTCCCCTCTTGTCTGCTTATCAGTCTCAGCCTTCATGACTCACCTGGAAGCTTTTGCTCACCCTCCCAACACTAAAAAGCTTGGTAACCACAGAGAGCTAGGTGCCCCTCCTCTGTTTTTTCATAGTGTCTAATGTACCTTTCTCATAGCTCTTGTAACGCTGCATTGTAATCATTTGTTTAACTATGTCTTCTCCACTAGATCAGAGAGTGAAGATTGCATCATGTTCATTTCTTTGTCCTGAGAGCTTAGCAAAGTACATTTAGCACCTAGGTGGTTCTCAATAAATATCTTCTGAATGGATGAAAGAATTAATAATAGAACATTGCATATGGAGCAATAGCCATGTGTTCCCTTTGTCCCAGACTAAATTTTATTTATTGTCTTCACGGCATTGTAATAAGGTGCTTCCATTCTGACCTAAACAATTTGCTGACCCCCTTGTCAGAAATGTGGAGGGATAAGGGCTAATTGGATTTTTCCAAAGAGAAAGAGAGAGATTTAAAGCAGCCAGGCCTCATCTGGCTGCAGGGTTTGCTGGACTCAATCTCAATAAAATTGGATCAGCTGGCACAATTCTTTTCCAGTCCTGATTTAATAGAGGGGACAAGAGATGTCAAATGCACCATTAAAGAGACGCATAGGTGGAAGGCAGACTGCTCAGATCCAAAGGAGCCAGCCTAAGGAGCTAGATGTGCCCATTAGTGGCTGTTAAAAGGGGGCTCATTGCCTACTACAGTGTCCTCTCCAAGAATCTCGGGTTCTTGGAAGTCTGAACATGCCAAGACTGACCTCTCTGCCACCCACACCTGCTGTATCACAGACGATGAACTGACTCTGACAGTTTTTGGTTGCCTTTAGCAGGTTACCTCTTTTAACATCTAATTAAAAAGAAAATAAATTCTCTATTTGTTGTCGTTATGAGCTCAGAAGCACAGGGTACTCACAAAGCACCCCACGCATCACCATCACAATTGCTATAATTAACTTCACTGTAGTTTTGTTCTATCTTTTGCCGTTTTTTTTTTTTCTTTTTTTTTTTTTAAAGGAGTCTCGCTCTGCTGCCCAGGCGATCATGGTTCACGGCAACCTCCACCTCCTGGGTTCAAGCGATTCTCTTGCCTCAGCCTCCTGAGTAGCTGGGATTACAGGTGTCTGCCACCACGCTTGACTGACTTTTGTATTCTTAGTAGAGATGGGGTTTCATCATGTTGGTCAGGCTGGTCTCGAACTCCTGACCTCAGGTGATCCAGCCCCCTGGCCTCCCAAAGTGCTGGGATTACAGGTGTGAGTCACCACTCCCGGCCCTATTCTGTAATAATCTACAACGAATTATAGCCCATTAGAATTATATGTATATACCGAGCAATGAGCGACAGCCATTTATTTATGTATTTGTTTTATAAAGAATATTTTGAAAATATTGAAAATTATTTTTTAAATGTTCTCTTGGAAATATCGTTATAAATGTACAGCTTCTTTCTCTTTTCTTTTTTTGCAGTACATGTACAGCATATCTTCTTTTTTTTTTTTTAAAAAAAGGATCATTTGGCCAGGCATGGTGGCTCACACCTGTAATCCCAGCACTATGGGAGGCTGAGGTAGGCGGATCACCTGAGGTCAGGAGTTCAAGACCAGCCTGGCTAACACGGTAAAACCCTGTCTCTACTAAAAATACAAAAGTTAGCAGGGGATGGTGGCGCACGCCTGTAATTCTAGCTACTTAGGAAGCTGAGGCAGGAGAATTGCTTGAACCCAAAAGGCAGAGACTGCAATGAGCCAAGATCATGCTACTACACTCCAGCCTGTGCGACAGAGTGAGACTTCATCTCAAAGAAAATAAATCACACTGCACTATAACCTGCTCTGTTTTACTAAATCATAGAACCACAGACTGCATATTTCTCTGTGCCATACAGTCTATGTGATTTTCGAAGACTGTGCAGTATTTCGCATTGTACATAGACCCTAGTTAATTTAGTCAGTCCTTAGTCATCATACCTTATTGTAGGGAATACTTGTTTTATAAGCCTCCTGCTAGAATGTCCCCTTGACATTGCCAGGATTTGAAGGCTTTGGTCAAAATCTCTAGGCTTTCAGATGATTTTTGGAGGATTCCAGGAACTTTTAAGGAGAAAGACCCAATAAATCTGGTTTTCACACTCAGAGTAGCTTCCAGGGTCCTTCCTGGATGTCCTCAGGGGAATCCCAGGCTGGTGGGAAGAATAATCTGAGAATTTTAATTTAATTGAGAGGGAGAATGAAGGAGAATTTTACTTTAGTTTGAACTATTCAGGATACTTCTTCAGTATGTCAAATTCTTGCAATTCAGTTTACTTCAGTTTAATTCAGTTTGACAATTTAAAAAATGGAGTGGTCTATTACTGTAGCACTGCCTGCTGGGACCCAGAATTAACCCCTGCTCATTCTTTTCTCTTCTCTCCCTTCCCCTCAGATGGGAAGATGCGCTGCTTCTTGTCCTCCTTGTTTCCACCCCAGGGCATGTTTTCTACTTCTGGTACATTTGTGGGTCATTCTAGCCTTCTCTAAGGGTTCTACAGTAAATGATGATGGACTCCTGGACTAACTGGATTCTCAATGTCCTAAGAATTTATATTATTTGGTTCATACATTTAACAAATATTTTTTGAGCCCATAGTATTTGCTATGTCATATGGGTAGGACAGTGATTATCACATATACAAACCTGTCTCTGTAGGAGCTTATGGTCTTGTGGAGGAGCCAAAGAAGTAAAAAGAGATTTGCAAAATGAAAGTATTACAAGAGAGGTCAGCTCAAGATGCTATTTGTCATCAGACCAGAAGTCACCCTTGACTAAAACCACAACTTTAAACCTGGCCCAACATCCAGTTCGTTGTTCCCAGGGGTACAAATATGGACTGGAAAGAACCCCAATTTATCTGCCCTGTCCTGAGGTCTGGGCTGGGACATAGCCCAGGTCTCATCTATCCTGAGGGGACTTCCAGATGGACACATGGACAGGCCAGTTCTGGCCCTCTGACTTACTCCTCCATAGTGAAAACAGACTTGGTAAACACAAGCTGAATTAAACTAGTCCATTGTTGCATTTATTTTTTTTTTCTTTTTAGATCATTAAAACCCTGAAACCAAGCCAGAATCAAGCATCAATAATGTAACTGCTACTGATTTTGTCCAAGATTACCGTTTTCACCGTCCCATCCTATTTAAAGAGAGAGCCGAGACAGGCTTCAACTAAAGAGCTATAGACAAGACACTCTGTCGCTTCCTGTGATTTTGACCCCCAGCTGTCCAACAGAGGATGGTCTGTGCCTTTGCTCATTAGCCTAACTTAGATGATAGGTGAGAGACTGAAATGAGCTATAGGGAGTTGTCCACTTCCAGGCTGCTATCAGCATACCAGCTGGGGTGTGGCAAAGTGTAGAAGTTCAAGCCTCAGTTTTCCATCCTGAGTGAGTTCACATGGCTTTCCTTTTCTAGTCCTAAGCCTGAGAAATTTCCCTCCAAAATTCTTTTAGAACACAGTCCAGATTGAACTTGAGTTGGACAGAATGAAAAATGTTTCCTTCTGGCTGGGGACGGTGGCTCACATCTGTAATACCAGCACTATGAGAGGCCGAGGCAGGTAGATCATTTGAGGTCAGGAATTCAAGACCAGCCTGGCCAACATGGTGAAACCCCATCTCTACTAAAAATATAAAAATTAGCTGGGCCTTGTGGCTCATACCTGTAATCTCAGCTACTAGAGAGGCTGAGGCAGGAGAATTGCTTGAGCCTGGGAAGCAGAAGTTGCAGTGAGCTGAGATCGCACCAATACACACCAGCCTGCATGACAGAGTGAGATCCTGTCTCAGAGAGAAGAGGGAAGGGAAGGGGAGGGGAAGAGAGGGGAGGGGAGGGGGAGGGAAGGGAAGGGAAGGGAAAAGAAAAATGTTTACTTTTCGAAACTTTTGGTATTAGTCTGAAGTTTAATCTTTCTGATTTTCCCAGTGCTCAGAGATTGTCCACCTCCTTCTCTCCCCCAGGATAAAATGACTGAGAATCAGGAGCAAAGTGGATGGAAGAAACAAAATTGTCAGACCCTTTAAAGAGAAGATAAACAAAGTCCATTCACCCTGAGGCTTTTTAGTTCCAAATTTCTGGTAAAGAATAAGGAAAGGCCTTGTGCTTTGGTATCCATACTTCTATTTGCTGTTCAATTACCATGATCCAATTATACACTGTATTTCCTAAATTTGGGTTAAGGAACAACTGTTTAAATGAACACTTACACACATCAAATGTTGTTGAAATTTAGGAATTCATATTATTTTATTAATACTATTGAGACATAAAAAATGAAATCCTTTCCAGCAACATGGATGGAACTGGAGGTCATTACGTGAAGTAAAATAAGCCAGGCACAGAAAGACAAATACCATATGATCTCACTTACGTGTAGGAACTTAAAAAGTTGATTTCATGGAGGTACAGAGTAGAATGATGGTTACCAGAGGCTGGGAATGGAGGGGGAAGTGAAGAGAGGTTGGTTAGTAAGCATAAACATGCAGATAGGTAGAAGGAGTGAGTTCCAGTGTTCAATATTACAGTAGGGTGACTATAATTAACAAGAATATATTGTATATTTCAAAACAGCTGGAAGAGAGCAGTTGAAATGTTCTCAACACCAATAAATGATAATGGTGGCTCACGTCTGTAATTCCAGCATTGTGGGAGGCCACAGCAAGAGGATCACTTGAGCGATGCCCAGTTTGAGACCAGCCTGGGCAACATGGTGAAACCTGGTCTCTACAAAAATACAAAAAATTAGGCATGGTGGTGCATACCTGTAGTCCCAGCTACTTGATAGGCTGAGGTGGGGGGATCACCTGAGCCCAGGAGGTCGAGGCTGCAGTGAGCTATGATCGTGCCACTGCACTCCAGCCTGGGCGACAGAGAGATATCCTGTCTCAAAAAAATAAAAAGTAAATTGAAATTTTAAAAATTAATTAAAAAAAATTTTTTTTTGAGACAGAGTTTCGCTCTTGTTACCCAGGCTGGAGTGCAATGGCGCGATCTCGGCTCACTGCAACCTCCGTCTCCTGGATTCAAGCAATTCTCCTGTCTCAGCCTCCCGAGTAGCTGGGACTACAGGTGTGCGCTGTCATGCCCAGCTAATTTTTTTTTTTTTGTATTTTTAGTAGAAACAGGGTTTCACCATGTTGACCAGGATTGTCTTGATCTCTTGACCTTGCCACCCGCCTCGGCCTCCCAAAGTGCTGGGATTATAGGAGTGAGCTACCACACCTGGCCAAAAATGTTTTTAAAAAGATACGTATTTGAGGTGATGGGTACCCTAAATACCCTGATTTGATCATTACATATTGTATGCATATGTAAATATTTACATGTACCCCATAAATATGTACAATTATTAGTATCAATTAAAAATTTAAAAATACATAAATTAGATAAGACTAATAATAATATGAAAGCTTCCAGCTCAGTCCTTTTATCATTTTTTCTTACAGTTTGACATGTGAAAGTCTTCAACAAGGAACTAGTTACATTAGAGAATGGAAGAACAGATATAAGGCTTCAAAACCTCACATGCAACCAGGGCTTACTGAGGGCTCAGCAGCAATTTCTACATCTTCTTTCTTTTGTCTACAAGGGTTAATTTATTTGCTTCCTGAATTGTTATTTTTATAAAGAAACAAACAAAAAAATGACAGAATCAATTCCCAATGAAAATCAAATTCGCTTTAGTGAGCCTCCACCATTCCACCATTAAATTAAAGAGGCAGACAATATAAGAAAATCATGATTTCTAAAAAAAAATCTGACTCAACCAGAGTTCTTTAGCATCCTGTATGTGAAATTCATATCGTGATTACTTTTCCCAGTTGGTCATTTGACAGGGTATCTAAATAGAAAAAACTAAGTATGGATGGCTATCTAATCACTGAATGTCAGGAAATTATGGACCTGACTTTAGGATCAAAAAATTCAGATATTCAAGTTTCCCCAAATTCTTCCTATGCAGTCCACTAGGATAGTATATCTTTTCTGCAAGTAGAAAGTATTGAAACAAAGATCCCATAAACAACCACTTAAATAAAGTCACAGTCTTTTCACCCATTTAATCAAGCCTTCATTATATGATATGTGGGTACAATTATTATTTCTGTGTCAGAGATAAGGATCCTGAAAAATAGAAAAGTTAAGCTACTGGCCAGGTGTCCTGGATCCTGCCTATAATCCCAGCACTTTGGGACCAACATGGCGAAACCCTATCTCTACTAAAAATACAAAAAATTAGCCAGGAGTAGTGGGATGTGCCTGTAATTTCAGATATTCGGGAGGCTGAGGCACGAGAATCGCCTGAACCCGAGAGGGCAAAGTTGCAGTGAGCTGAGATCGTGCCACTGCTCTCCAGCCTAGGTAACAGAGCAAGACTGTCTAAAAAAAAATTTAAAAAAGGAAGGAAGAAAGAAAAGTTACCTACTGAAGGCTCTCACTCCCAAGGCAATACCTTTAACCACCATGCAAAGTGCCTCTCCTTTTCTCTGCCAAGATAGTAAAGAAATTAATGGTCCTCGGTCTTTTCATGAGGTGTAAAAAGAAAAAATAGTACAGCTTTTAAATAACTCTTCACGGTAAGAGTTTTCACAAATAGGTCTACTTTTAGTATAAACCATGTATACCAGAATGTTCCAGGCAAGTGGGTATAACTATTCACACTTCCATTTCTCCGTGTTACAGTAAGACTACCAGTTTCTACCCCTTTCCAATTTTCATATAAATGTATGAAGTTGAGTAATATGATGTCAGCAAACATACTTTGAGCTTCTTGGAAATGTGGTACTATGTCAACACAAAGTGGAAGGTTTATAAAAACAGTGTCAGTGTGGTACATATCCAGTGTAAAACTGACTAAATTATTTTATTAAAGATTGGGACAAAAATAGTTCTTTAATCTTATCTATTTTTTCATCATTTTGCATATTGCCTCTGTCCGTGGCTTTCAAGGGCAATCTAAAATAGAAATAGGTCTGATAATGTGTTGATTGTATTAGCAGTTTAGCATTCTCCTTATTGAGGAAATACTGCAATATCCAAGATCTTGCCTGTTTCCAGGTTTTGCAAAAATCTCAGGTCAAAATTTTGTTGCCAGATGGGATCATTACATAGAGGAAAGTTGGCTGTGAATTTCCATATACCAAAGGCCATCCTAACTGTCTTTTAAATCCAACAGGCTTTTATTATAATTTAAAAATAGCCAGGTCACTCTAGGACTTTTTTCAGTGTTACCCAAGCATCACTTTTACTGCCCAAACAGAAGTATGCCATTATCTCACAGTAGAAAATAAAAGAAGCTAGCGTGAGACCCAGGTAGTTTTAAAAGGCATGAAGGATGAGAGTCACCACTCTTATCTAGTGGCTCTGGACAGCATCACTTGCAAACAGAACTGCCTCATGTACAGATAACAGTGCCTGACACCCATTATCTTTATCCGCAAGGCAGAAGTGAACGGATCACGTTCACATGCATGTTCACCTCTGCCTTTTGGATAAAATGCAAGAAGAAAGGAGCATTTACCATTGAGAAAGAATTAGAAGATTTGTTAGTCTCCTTTAAAACTTCTTTACATTCCACACGGAGTAACTCTTAGGGAGAAAAACACTGCAAAAATAATCAGCAATGTATTTCAGAGGCTCATCAGCTCCTGCCTGACAGCTCACGTTAGTCGGATGGAGGCTGCGGATAGGCTTTTAGATTTGCTAACCTGTAATTTTGTTTCTAAAGTGGCCCAAAGTGGAAGTTTTCACTCCCTCTCAGTAAGCCCTATTGTAAAATTGTGATTTCTGGCCTGTTAATATTGACTGCCAGGTTTTTGAGGTTAAGGGAGAGTTCCCTGACATCTTTGGGGTGAAGAAGAGATGGAGGGAGCAAAGCTGCCAAAGACCTCCTGTGACTTTCCACCAGTATCCACCTGTAAGTGCTGGATCATGATTTCCTGGGGAGAGCAGTGGCCCTAAAGACAGGCCCCTGAGCTCTTTCCTGGCGCTGACTCAGCTTCAAACCTGCCATGTAACTGCTCAGTCTAAATGTATTCATTTATGGAACTGAAATAATCCTGCTAAGATAACCTACTTTCTTTGCTTCATGATGTTTGGCTAAGAATAAGTAGCTGGGACTACAGGTGTGTGTCACCATGCCCATCTAATTTTTCTATTTTTTGCAGAGACAGGGTCTTGCCCTGTTGCCCAGGCTGGTCTCGAACTGGGTTTAAGCAATCTGCCCACTTTGGCTTCCCAGAGTGCTGGGATTACAGGTGTGAATCATCACACCTGTCTAAAATGTTTTGAAAAATAGAAACATTGTGCAAATGGGAGATGTTGTGCGACATGTCACTGAAACAGGTATAAGAGTATAATAGTGGTATAAGAGAAATGTCACAATAGTGGTATAAGTCACAAAAGTGGTATAAGTCACAATAGTGGTATAAGTCACAAAAGTGGTATAAGTGGTATAATAGTGGTATAAGTGGTATAAGAGAAATGTCACAATAGTGGTATAAGAGTATATACTCTTATATATAATGGTATAAGAGTATATAGTCACAATAGTGGTATAAGAGTACCACAATAGTGGTATAAGAGTATAATAGTGGTATAAGAGAAATGTCACAATAGTGGTATAAGTCACAAAAGTGGTATAAGTCACAATAGTGGTATAAGTCACAAAAGTGGTATAAGTGGTATAATAGTGGTATAAGTGGTATAAGAGAAATGTCACAATAGTGGTATAAGAGACATGTCACTGAAACAGGTATAAGAGTATAATAGTGGTATAAGAGAAAAGTTTTGGGAACCAGCAGACCAGAATTAGGCCTGTCTGAGAAAAGTGCGGTGGCGCGATCTCGGCTCACTGCAATCTCCGCCTCCCAGGTTCAAGCAATTCTCCTGCCTCGGCCTCCTGAGTAGCTGGGACTGCGGGCGCGTGCCACCACACCCAGCTAATTTTTGTATTTTTAGTAGAGACGAGCGTCTCACCATGTTGGCCAGGATGTTCTCCATCTCTTGACCTCGTGATCTGCCAGCCTCGGCCTCCCAAAGTGCTAGGAGGCATGAGCCACCGCGCCTGGCCCAAAGAAAGCTTTTTAAAGCAAAGGCAACTTGATTTGTTAATTGATTATCCAACCTCTTAAGCGTATTTTTCTCATTGTAAAATAAAATATATTGTGGGTGAGGAGCAAGTCGGGAGATGGAGTTCTCCCCGTGGCCCCAGTACATTGTATGTGTGGGTCTCTATTGTTGGGACCCACTAGGCTCTAGACTGAGACACGGGAAAGTGGGTAGAGGTGGGATCCTCGGCAGGGCAGTGTGAGATGTGTCTGTGTGACCTAGTCATGGGAGAGGCACGAGTCTTGGGCGAGTGTGGAAGTGTCTGCAAGGGCCTCCGCGGTATGTCATCACATGATATGTCATGGGCATGATCCTGAACGTTCACCCGAGGGTGGTGAGGGAGAGAAGGCCAGGATTTGAATCAGTCCTGACAGAGCAGATGAAGTTTGTTATTGTCTTTTGCCCTTCCCGAGGGACTTTGAAAATGGTCTCCTGGGAGGTGAATTCTTGGAAAGAATACGAGGGCAGTTAAGGCGTCTCTGTCGCAAACTCTCCGGGTTTTTTGCAGCTACCAGGGACTGCGAGGGTCTGCGTCCTGGGTGGAAGGAAGCGGCGTCAGTCAACTTCCTCGCAGCGGCCGAGCGCGCGGGTCTGCGCATCCCGCCCCCAGGTCGGGAAGGGGCGGAGCCGGGCGTCACCCGCCCACGGCGGTCTCCTCCTCCCGGCCGCTCCCCCGAGCCCAGCCCGCCGCGGTCACAACCGCACGCGGGAAGCTGGTGGCCGGGACCCCGAGGCGGGAGTGCGGGCTGGGCCGGGCTAGGCTGCGCGCGCGGGCTCGGCCGCCGCCCCTGCCGGTGAGTCCCGCCGCGGGAGGCGCGGAGCGGGTCGAGTTGGGTATCGGGACTGTGAGGTCGGGGAGCCCCGGGACCCGAGTTCGGGAGGCGGGGACGTCTTGATCGCGGCGCTGGAGAGTCCTCGCACCCGATCCCGGAGGGGAGGTCCAGAGCCGCAGCGTTGGGAACCCGAGGCCAGGGGCCGGAGTTTAGGGCCCCGATGTTGAGTCTCAGAATCCGAGCCCGGAAGGACGACGGGTCAGGATGTTGGGGAGCCCTGGAGCTCTGAACGTCTGTAGTGGGGTGGCCAGGACTACGATGCTGGGGAGACATGGAGCCCGAGCCTGGAGAGCTGAAGGGGGTGTCGGGGCCGCAATGTTGGGGAGCTGGAGCCCGGAGAGCGGGAGATTCAGGACCGGGACGTGGGAGTGTCCAGCACACGGAACGAGGGGCGCCCTGTCCGCATTTTCGGGGCGCCTCGAACGGAACCCGGGAAGGGAGTGCGAAAGGAAGGAAGCCGGGGGCGGGAGGGGGAGCCCGAGGTAGGAGAGCCTCGGAAAGAGTAGGGTGGGGCTAGGCATGAGATTTCGCCGGGGAAAGATGGAGGGGGCTTCTCCGAGTGGGTGGGCGCGAGGAGCGGAGTTGTGCTGCGAGGCGCGGGCGGCTGGTTAATGGGCGGATGCTGGGGCTTGGCGGGATGGGAACGCCGCGGCGGGGGGTCGGAGGTGGCTGCTGGGGCCGGAACCCTGGGAACGTCTGTCTCAGCTATGGGAACGCAGCGCCCTCGGTGGAATAGGGTCGTAGACTACTGGAGAGGGAATCTAATGGAGAGGGCAAGACCAGGCATCCCCAGACGAGGGCGGGTGGGGGCCTCGCACTCAGCGCGCTTGGGGAGTAACGGGAGCCTGGGGTTGGGAGGCTGCTGCACCTCTCCGACCCGGTGCGGGGACCTGGAGGCAGCCGGGCACCGCAGCTTCCTGTGCAGCTGTGGGTGCTCCAGGCACCGGCAGATTAGCGGGAGGTTCAGGGGCCTTGGCAGGCTCATTATCTTGACCTAAGTTGCATCCCATATTTCTGAGCTGGGTTAGAAATGATTTTGTACGGGGACCCGATTAGAAGAGCATGGGCTGAAAAGAATAGTTATGGAGTAAGATTTCAGATGTGCAGGTGATACCTACCTGTGTGTGTGTGGCTTAGGGATAACCCATATAATACAGATATGTGTGACTTTTAGACCCACGTGTACTTCTTGTTCCAGTACTCTGTGAGAGGCTGTTTCTGCGTCAAAACGAGGAAAATCCGCAACCCATACACACACCATACAACGCCCACACACGCACTATCTTCCACAGTCGAATAAACATGAGGGTATTGTGCAGTTTGGGATTGTGTCAGTGAAGACTCCTGTTACTGAAGTTAATAAGAGTTGCCTGCCTGGAAGGTGGACTGCCCTTAACTTGTCCTGTTAAGATCATCCACAGCCTGTTCCCAACCCCGAGCTGCTGCACCCTGACCAGGTCAACTGGAAGGGAACCAAACTGCTTAGGACCTCAGTGGATGAGTATCCAAATATGTATCTAAAAACAAAGGACCAAGGCACAGCTTTTGTTTTTATTTTTTATTTGTGTTGTTTGTCCTTGGGTGCATGTCCTTCAATTATGAGTTAAATGTCGACTATCTTATATTAACTAATCTTGTATTGTTAATTATGTATGGTAATTAGTTCAGTTATTTGGTGTAACAGCCGATTCAGGAAGACCCAGAGTGGAGGAATCTTGTTAAGTATATCCATTGAAAGACACCTATTTTTTTTTTTTTTTACGGTTATGTGTGGTGGGTGGGGTGGATTTTCTTCTGGTGCATATAGGTCCATTTTCTGACACACTGAGATTTGAGCATCATTGGAAGAACAAGGATTATTTTGGCAACTAGCATTTGTTGGGTCTGTTTATTAATTCATGAAAAGGAAATCTCTAATAATTATTCAAGTTAACAGGACAGAAAGTGATTTATTCATTTTACAAGAATCATTTCAGGACAAGCATTTTCCCATTAAGGGTGTGTGTATGCTTTATTGAGTGGTCAGGACCTTGCACCAAAATCTGCATTATTCTTGCAGCAGTGTTACTCACTTGGATGTAACACTTGCTGATGCTTCCAGTTCTTTATCCAAATGTTAAAATAAATATGCCAGTATTTATACATTCAAATCAGTATTTCTCCCCTTCAAAAACCTAATCTTGGCAAGCTGTGTACTAATTCTAGTGATGCTGTCACTTCTGAGAATAATTTTGGAGCTCCTGCTTTGAAGTTGCCTTCAGAGTTTGCAACACATTTCCTGATTGCCTTAGTGATGGCAAACCTTCCTCAGCTGGGAAACAGCCAGGTACTGTGCAGGGCCAACTTGAGCTTCCGAGGTGGGGAATAGAGGTTGTCGATATGAAGTATGCTCATTAAAGTAATGAAAATTCTCCTGAAGCACCGGCAGTTTTGAAAGGGGCATTCAGTACCAGCATGGAGTATGTGTTTAGGATTGGAAGGAATTACGGTTGGTCCCTGAACAACACTGGGGTTAGGGTCTCCCATCACCTCCACAGTGGAAATTTTGAGTACAACATTTAACTCCCCAAAAACTTAACTGTATTTTGAAGCACAACCTTCATTTTGGTGTTTGTGCTCTGGTATGTTTCTGGTATGTGTATAAAGTGATTAATCCTGTCACTTTATTGTTGTAGCTTATGGCATATTGGGCTAGAAGAAGTAAGCCTTTCTTTCCCTCTTCCTGATACTTGTTACTAGGCAGCCTCCATCACTGTGGATTTTCACAGAAAGCAAAACAAAAATACAAAAGACTTGTTTCACCAAAAAAAAAAAAAAAAAAAAAAAAAAAAGGTACCCAGAAAGCCATTGGCCCCAGCTGTAGGTAATGCCTGGTGCTTGACTTTTGATGTGAAAGCATCTGTAGAAGTAAAGAAAAGAGAATGATTTCTGAAAATTCATTTCAACTTTGAGATTTCATGGCACACAGTATAAAAATATGAACTGAACATATCTCTTTTTAAAATCCCATTTTTTTTTTCAGGTTGTGTATCATAAAGTGTCACACAGCCACTGCTTGAATCTTGATCTAGCTGTGATTTGGGGCAAGTTGTTTCATCTCTTTTGGCCTCAGTTTTCTTACCTTAAAATGAAGATATCAATGAGTATGTACCTCATGGGGCTGTGATAAAGATAAAATAACATTGAAATGCTTGTAGAACACTTGAATTCAGTGTCCAACACATCATGAGTGCTCAACAGATCCTAGCTATTCTTGTTAGGAATATTTATTGATAGTTTTTAATTAAAATTCCTTTGAAGCCATATGGAAATTTATCATTTCCCAGGTAATGATACTCCCTTTGATTGGGTTTTGCAACTAAATACAAATAGAACATTTTGTTTTTTGTTGTCCTGGTCTTTTAGGAGTTTTTAAAGGGTAACCTTAAAAGCAACTACAATTAGTTCCTTTTTATTTATTCAGAAACGAGGAAACACAGACTCCAAATAAATGGGGTCAGTGCTCCCAGTTACTTTCCTCTGAATTCATTTTTTTTTTAAATGAGCATTCCTGTTATGATTGTATATTAGGTATAACAGTTTGGTGTGGTCGTGCAAATCCGAAAGAAAAGAGAGTTTAAAAGCCTCTCCTCTAATTTTTTTTCCCTTCATCCAGTGAGAATATTATTCTAACAAAACAGCTACAGTTCTTTTGGCATGTATTGAAAGAGATGATTCTGGTAAACATTCCCTTCATTCCAAATTTGAGTTTTGCTCTGCTGCGTTTTTTAAACAATAGGGAAGAATAGCCTGGCACTGAAATCTCAGCTCTTCTGTAAGTGTTAACGCTTTTTTTTTTTTCAAGTTTATAAATTTTATTTACTATATATACATACATTTATTAGAAAGATGGGAAAGTTTCATTGTAATTTTAATCAGATGATTGGGGCTGCTATGTAATAATGTTTCATGAAATGTTGACCGTTTAGTGAGAATTCTCTGTTTTAAGCAAGCAAATGCTGGAGATAGAGAGGCTGGAGACAGAGCCTTAGCCCTTCAGAAGTTCACATCATGTGCTCTCTTAGGATGATGCATGAACAAAAGTTTCTTCTCCTAATGGCCTGTGGAGCTAAGGATTAATATGGATTTCACTACATGATCTTTTCCCTCAATTTCTCCAAGAAGGGTAAATAGGTGGATCTCTCAATAGCGTTCATATTTTTGAGGCAGATTAACTCTTTCGGAATTAGACTCCGATATGCACTCAGAGGCCATAAAAGGAGATAATAGCTATAAAAGTACTTAGTGAATTACAAAGTTATATATCTGTAGGATAGGGTGGTATTATTGCTGTACCAAACTTTCCCGGAATGTTGTGTTTGGTTCTTGCTCTGTCTTCTGAGTAGCGGTTTATGTACTTGTAAAGTACCAGGAAACAAATATACATTGTGGCTTAGGCTGGAGCTGTAAATCTTTTTTTTTTTTTTTTTTTTTTTTTGAGAAGGAGTCTTGCTCTGTCACCCAGGGCTTACTGCAACCTCTACCTCCCAGGTTCAAGTGATCTGCAACCTCTACCTCCCAGGTTCAAATGATTCTCTTGCCTCAGCCTCCTGAGTAGCTGGGATTACAGGCGCATGCCACCATGCCCAGCTAATTTTTGTATTTTTAGTAGAGACAGGGTTTTACCATGTTGGTCAGGTTGATCTTGAACTCCTGAGCTCGTGATCTGCCCATCTTGACCTCCGAAACTACTGGGATTACAGGCTTGAGCCACCGTGCCTGGCCTGGAGCCGTGATTCTTAATGGAGAAAAGTGGGTGGTGAATTTGCTTCTTTCCCCCAGAGGATGAACTTTGGTGATGTCTGGATTTGATTATCATAACTGGACGGGGAGGGATGTGACTGGCGTCTAGTGAGTGGAGACCAGAGATGCTGCGAACCATCCTATAATGCACTGGACAGCCCCTCACAACAAAGAATTATCTGATTCAAAACATCGGTAGTGCTGAGAAGCCCTTGGCTAGAGTGTGGGATCTGGAGTAAGGATAAACCTGCATTAGCACCCTGACACCACCAGTTCTTAACTGTGCCACCCTGGATGTGTTAATTAACCTGAGTATCCATAGAATGCGTATCTAAAAAGATGTGTATTAAATGAGACAGTGTGTATGGAATGCTCAGCACACAGAAGGATCACAATAAATGTCAACTCTTAGTATCATGACTGGTTAGTAGATGTAGGTCAAAATCCAAACACTTGCTTCACATAGACACAACTTTTGTGTATTTACAGAAAGAATCCAGGTTTCTTGTTTTCATTTGTGTACCCAAGGATAGGGCAGGGGCACAGACTTAGAGCCTCCAGCATCCCTGGTGTCTTCTGCATTCTGGCCTAGGTTCTGCAAGACAGCTAAGTGTAGTCTGCAGATCAACCAAGCAAACAGGACAGTCCCCTAGAGCTGTGTAGAGGAAAGATGAGTTGAGGATGGAGGAGCTTTCTGTTCCATGTGAGCTACACTTGGAAGGAGGAGATAGCCAGGCCAGGAAGCTCCTTCCAATTGAACTTATGTCCCAGGCCTCTGAAGGTTCTTCTCAGACCCCTGTCTAGATATGATCAGAGAATTTCCTCTGCTGTGTGAGGAGGTATGGCCATTTCACCTTCCTTTTGCTTTTCTTTAACCAGGTATGGTGGTTCACAAAGCCTGTAATCCCAGCATTTTGGGAAGCCCAGACAGGAAGATAGCTTGAGCCCTAAGAGTTCAAGACCAGCCAGGGCAATATGGCAAGACCCCATCTCTACAAAAAATACAAAAATTAGCCAGGTGTGCTGGCACACGCCTGTAGTCCCAGCTACTTGAGAGGTGCGTGCACACACACAAGCCACGTGAGTGAGTAATCAACTCAGTAACAAGCAGATCTTCAGCAGCAGGGTGGAGTGGAGCAAATTCTGGGCACAGAGAATGTTTAGCAGACAAGGATGTAAATAACTAACAGTGCTTTTTTAGCTGTGATCTAGAAACTATTGGTACTGTGGTTCTCAGTCCTGGCTATAGAATAGAATCACATGGGGCTGTCTAAGAATATTGACACCCCAGCCCCACCCCCAGACCATTGTTTGTGAGTCAAGCTGAGTAGCTCCTCGGTTTCAGATTTTTTTAATTTTTGGATGATTCTGATGCCCATTGTGAGTTGAGGGTCAAGGACCACTGCCTTGTGAAATGAATGACTTGCATTAAAAAAATAAGAGAAGAAAAGGTAATTTAAAATATCTTAGTAACAAGTATTGTTTTGTTAAACTTTTGTTTAGTCATGGGTGTATGCTGGCTTCTAATTGGTTGTGGTCAAAGTTTGAAAAACATTGTTCTGGAACCTTAGAGGTGTTTAGTTATAATACTAACAAATTTACCTCATTCAGTGTTTCTGTGTGCACATCTGCTGGACAGTTTTCAAAGTGCTTTTACATATTTTCTCAAATATGACTTTTGCTACCATCCCATGAGGCATAAAGAGTGATATGGTGTAGCTCTGGGTCCCCCACCCAAATTTCACCTTGAATTGTAATAATCCCCACATATCAAGGGCTGGACCAGGTGGAAATAATTGAATCATGGGGATAATTTCCCGCATGCTGTTCTCCCCAGATCTGATGGTTTTATAAGGGGCTTCTCCTGCAAGATTTTTCTTTCCTCGGTGTCTTGGAGTGGTATAGGCTTCCCAGCCATCTAGGTGGCAAATAAACTGTTTATATTTTCCTATGTGAAGAATATTCAATACCATATCAGAGCAGTATTTGTTGAATGAATTAGTAATTATGATGAATGTTAATATACAATGGAGGTAATAGGTGAATTCAAAATTTCGAGACGAGTACACCTAGGGAAGACCCAAGGCTGGTTCACCTCTCTTTCCAGGGTGACCTGGGTCCTGACTTTGATCAACCCTCAGTTCCTAGGGCTGTAAGAATTTGAGAAAGACAAGAGCTGGGGTTATTGGTTTAAGAGTTTTTTGTTGATTTTGAAATGCAGCTAACAGTAGAGGTGGTGACATTTGTCCTTCTAGGGTCCAAGATTGAAAGGAGCAAAGAAGAAGGAAAAAAATCTCTATTATCAAAGAATAGAGAATTGGGTGCTTTTCAACAATATTGTGAAACTCTGTATTTGCCCTGTCATTGACACCTGCTCTTTTGAGTCCAAGAGAATACCAAAAGGTTCAAAAAAAATCCATCGCCAGGAAACTGGAGGTGAGCTACACTTACCCAACCCAGGAGAAGATGGAAATATGATATGCATACTCTGCAGAATAATGTCTGTGGGTCATAATTTTGGGAGAAATGACTTTTTGTTGGTGAAAACTGTCTTCTTTTCTTCTTAGACTCGTAAAGAGAATTTGGTAAATCTGTATAAAATATGGAAGAAAAGAGCAGATAGTGTATAGTCAGTGGTGGAGTGTAATGGCTCTCAAATTAGAAAATTTATATTCTCCGTGATGAATTCATTCCAGAAATCCCATCTTAGCTTTTTGATTCCTGCACTTAAGCAAGATAAAGGCATTACTTATTCCCTTGAGTTGTCCGAGCCCTGAGCACTTTAGAAATTGGAATTCGTTTCATGGACTAATACTGAATTGCCTGCAGTACTAAAATATTACCCAATAGGTTCAAGGATGTCATTGAAACTGGGTGGCATTTCAAGAAGGTAGAAACTGATTTATCAAATCTTGGTTTGATGAAGAGGTTGCAATTGATTCATGAAGTGCTATAAGTGTTTCTTGGATTGCATGGCTTTTTTTTTCCTCTTTAAAACATACCGAATAATGACTTGTTTATGACTTTTATCTCCGGAACTATTGCCCCCTTCTGAGAAGCTGCTGGTCTGAGGGTCTCAGATGATGTTTTTATCTCAACTGGGATGTAAATATTTTAAGACTTTTGTAGCTCTCAAGAATCACTCTAACTCAGAGGGACCCTTGGGAGGCAGAGGGAGAAAAAGGCAGTAGATATTGTTGGGGCATAAATGAAATAAGGCTGGAGCAGCAGAGGTGGGGTTCAGATAGGAAATTTGTCAGTTCATTTATAGGGATTTTTTTTGACCACTTAATAAGTACCCAACACTGCTAGATTCCTTGAGAGATTGTAGAGAAGTGTAAAGCATGTCTTTGTGTGTTTAAGGAGCCTAATACATTTGGAGTGTCCGTTTTTTTTCCATGAAAGAGGAAACTTTAGAGTGTTTATAATTGTGGGTAGGACTCTGAGGCACTGGCAGTAGGTGCAGTATCACTCAGTGTGACAGGACAAAGTCAATGGGAGCTCTTGTACTTTGAGTGTAATTCAGGAGAAACAACCTGAGTGAGATCTTGAAAGAAGAATAACATCTAGAGAGGGAGACATTTATGATGATCAGAATAGTATATGGTATGTAAGGCCCTGAGGAAATCACTTTATTTGTCTTCATTTTTCTTCATGTCACTTGATACCACTTCACATGTATGTGTGTGTGTTTGCTCCCTGTCTTCTGCGCTGGATTGCAGTGGTCAGCTACATAAGGAATACAAAGAGCAGGACCTCAGATCTAGATTCCCTTTTGCAATTGGGTGTTTACAGAAAGGAAAAAAAAATGAAATCATTCATTAAAAAAGTACTTTTCAAGGATTTACTTTATGCTTGGTTGGCACAGTTGTAGGTACAAGAGATACAGAGATGAACAGGGTCCCTTCCTTCATGCATCACATATTCTCTTGAGGAAAACAGACAATAAACAAGTAAATCAGGAAATAAGTATATGATTTTAGGTAGTGAAAAATGCTATGAAGAAAAATAAATCAGGACAAGGGGAGAGAGAGTGCCAGTTTTAGGTAAGGGTAAGGTAAAGGTAAGATTTTACATTAGCTCTTAGCTTCCTTAGAGAAGCCAAAGGCCACTGAAGTCTTTGCTAATGGAGGTCCAGCTTTATTATATGCTCATCTTGTCCACTGACCCTCTCAGCAATATATACATACACACATACACATATATATGTATATATATAGTATATATATTTATTATATATATATAGTATATACAGTATATATATATGTGTATATATATATACACGTATATATATGTGTATGTATATATACACACACACAGTGGACATTCAGCAAGTATGTCATAATAGTGATAATAATGGTCTTGCTAGACTTGAATTGGAGCATTTTTTTTCTCCTTTTTACTTTATGTAAAATGTTTTTAAGTTTAAAACATACTGTCACAAGACCTTTACAGAAGAAGCATGAACTGCATACGAGAGGACACATAGGTACTGATGCCAATAACAGTGATCCATACATCATCTCTGTGGAAGAGAATATTGAACACAGCTGCACCAAAATGTTGTCACATGAAAAAGAAAGAAAATATTAAACTGTTTATAAGTACATGGCTGTGATACAACTCATGGCCTGGAGAACCACCGGGTCTAAATATTAACCAAATTCTAAAGGAAGTAATAATATACCCATGTATACATAAAAGCATACAAAGACACAAAGTAGCTACCATGTTTTGAGCAATCACTGTGTGCCAGGCATTGTGCAATGTACTTTACTTGCGTTATCTTTGGTCCCTGCACCAACCTTAGGAGGGAGATATCCCAGTACAAATGGGAAACAGATGAAGTGGCTAGTGCAAGGCTATTACAGTTAGTGTCACAGCAAGGATGGCAGATTCCTTGTTTATGTGGGGGCATGGAATAGAGTTTGGGAATGTTGGTTTAGTTAAAGGATTCCTTGTAGTGCATATCTAGCCTGGCATTACTCCAGGGTGGAGTTTCCCCTCTGTCCAGCTCAGCACCCTATGTAAGAAATTCCAGAAGCTGGAAATTTCTGGGGCTGACTCTGAATGGATGTGACTGGTTCCCTGAACCCATTGGAGGTATGGAGTGCATAGAACATTTTTTCACTATTTCATATGCCTGTAAAACCACATACATGTCCATCAAGTAGCTGCACGAGCCATTAAAACTTGGAAGTGCTTAGTTTTTGGCTGGGGTTGACAGCAGCTCAGTTTGGAGCCACCACCAGCTTGACTAAAGCTGACTTAGAACTCTCACTTGTGATTATGTGTATCTGTAAAAGATCTAGGGAATGAGTATCGGAAGGATGTGAGATTTAGTACACTTCCACAGCATAGAGAACTAATAATAATCAAATTATTATTACTGGTGGTAAAAAGGTTGGGCAGTAATGGATGATCTAGAGTGACAGTGACGTTTTCCATGTGTTTAACTCCCTCGTGTTGACCCCAGAACCCACCCATGTTTCTAGAGAGGCAGGCTGGTCTCTTGGTGCCTCTGTGACCTGGGAACAATGCCCTCAAAACCTCTGATCTAAAACAGATTACATTTAATGAGCACATGTGTGCTAAGAGTTTTACATGTATTTCTTTCTCTCTCTCTCTCTCTCTTAAGCTTTCTGTTATTGAAATTTCAAACAGGCAGAGGTAGACAATATGGCATAATAAATAAATCCCCATGTGCCCATCAACCAACTTCAGTAATAACTCATGGCCAACTCCATATATGTGTGTGTGTGTGTGTGTGTACATGTGTATATATATATATATATATGTATATCTACGTATATATACACACGTATATATGTGTGTATATATATATATATATATATATATATATATATAACCTCCAGATTATTTTGAAGCAAATCCTGGACATCATATTATTTGTGAACATTCCAAAATGCATTTCCAAAAGATAAGGACCCTTTTATTATAATTCTTTATACTTCACAATAACCCTGTTAGATACCACTATATCCCTATTTGACAGATGAAAGCTCTGAGACACAAGGAGTTTAAATTATTTGTCCCTGGTCACCCAAATTGTAACTGAGAGAGTCAGGATTGAAATCTAAGTTGCCTAACTCCAAAGCCCATCTGGTTTAATATCAAGCTATATGGTTACCAGACCCCACTGTTGTAGCTAATCCTTGCATTACAGAATTGGATCCTGGGATTAGCAGACTCCTGCAGACATGACTATTGATTTCTATGAATTCAACTATTTTCCCATTGCTGCAAATTGGGTTCATTTAGGTACAAAAGGACAGAATGGCTGTGAAAGGCCTGCCTGAAGGAAAGAAAGGACCAGCTTGAAATATTAATGAGTTCTATTAGGGCAGCAGAACTAATAAAGCAGTCAAACTCTTCTTGTGATAGTGTTTTAAATCTTGGAAAAATCCACAGTGAAAAGGACTTAACAGAAAATATGACTGTCATTGGATCATAGCTGCCAAGGGAACTAAAAGGTTTCTTTTTAATGAATTCTCCTTTGGTTTTCTCTTGGCAGAAGGAATCAGCCATCCCACTGAGTCTTTTCAGTTTGTTTCTAGCACAGCTAATTGTGTTTATTTGTCTCCAGAATCACATGCCTCTCTCCTCTCCCTTGCCTTTTCTTAAGGTCTCTTGCCTGCTGTGTACTGCTTTTACTGCCAGAAATGTTCTCCTCACCTGGGAGCCAGTTGGCTGCTAACACTGAGTAGATGCTGGGAGGCCGATTCTGCCTCTCAGAGATCTGACCTGGCCTGTGTTGCCTTAGGGTAGAGGGAGAGATTGGGTAAGCTGGCTATGAAAGGATCTGCTTTTTTTTTTGCCTCAGATGTGTCCACTTGGTCCGTGACAGCATTAAGAACAGAGCAGACAGCAAGTAAATAGTATTGATTAATTGATCAAGATATCTTTGCTAGTTGATACAGTTTGGATCTGTGTCCCCACCCAAATCTCATGTTCAGCTGTAATCTGCATTGTTGAAGGTGGGGCCTGGTGACTGGATCGTGGGGGTGGTTTCTCATGGTTTCACATCATCCCCATTGGAGCTGTCATCCTGATAGTTCTCATGAGATTTGGTTGATTAAAAGTATGTGGCAGCACCTCCCCGCTCCCTCTCTTCCCCCTGTTCCAGCCTTGTGAAGTACTCCCTCCCTCTTTGCCTTCTACCATGATCGTAAGCTTCCTGAGGCCTCCCCAGCAGCATCATGCTTCCTGTACAGCCTGCAGAACCATGGCCAATTAAACCTTTTTGCTTTATAAATTACCCAGTGTCTGGTATTTCTTTTTAACAGTGCGATAATGGACTAATACACTAGTCAAGTTCGAGAAATTGGTTCTTCATTTTCCTATATGAAAACATCACATTGACTTTTCTGCTTAATACTTTCCTTTGTTATTGGGATCACTGCACTGCCATTTACTCAATTCTATTTTTCTTTTTGAGACAGGGCCTTGCTCTGTTGCCCAGGCTGTAGTTCAGTGGTATGATCATAGTTCACTGTCACCTTGAGCTCCTAGGCTCAAGTGATCCTCTTGCCTTCTCATTAGGTAGGATTACAGGCATGGGCCACCATGTCCAGCTTATTTTTTTATTTTTTGTAGGGTCTTGCTATGTTGCCCAGGCTGGCCTTGAACTGCTGGGGTTATAGGTGTGAGCTACTATGCCCAAATCCATTTGCTTGATTCCTAAACTTCTATTTCCTTTTTTTCCCCTTTACCTGTCCTGTCCTATCACAGAAGCTGTATAAATGCTGGAGAATGTCTTAGCTCTTTTTTAACTATCTTACCCACGGAGTTCTAGAAGATGGTAATTGTCAGGGTGCAGTTGAGGAAAAGCTGACCATCTTTGGCCCTCTATGGACCTCGTTATTATTATTAGAGATAATGCAAGTTGGTATCCTTTTTAGGGAAAATATATTTTCTTTAAAGATTTGTTATTGCAAATATTTTGAAATAGTTTTTCATTATTGATATGATCACTACTTTTTAAAAAAGTTTAGTGGGAAAAACAATAGACCACAAGTCACTTAGCTGTCTATAGTAGCGTCAACTCAGGGGTGGCAAATATATGGCTCGATGTCACTGCTCCCTCCTGATCCTTGCCTCCCGCAAGAGCTTGTGAATCCGTAACACCTTGCCCTCTAAGCTCCAGTCCAGGCCTGGAATGCTACTCGACACAGGACTCCAGGAAGCCATTAACAAGCAATAGAGGTTGGCATGACGAGTGAAATCTATTTGCCATTTCCTAAATAAGTGGTCTATCAAGCCCTTCCTATACTAAAATTCAGTGAGCTTTTTAGCTTGTGGTCATATTTGGTCCCTAACAGCTAGGGAGTAGACCTCCTCATTCAGTGACATTGCCATCCATAGATGCCAAACCCTTTCTAGTAAAGAGAGGAGAACGGAATTTTTTTTTAATTAATTTTTTTAAAAGATGCAGGGTCTCACTCTGTCGCCTAGGTTGGAGTGCAATGGTGTGATCAGCTCACTACAGCCTCCTCTCCTGGGCTCAAGTGATCCTCTCTCCTCAGCCTCCCAAGTACTTGGGACTACAGGTGCGTGGCACCACTCTTGGCTAATTTTTATTTATTTGTTCTTTTGTAGACACAGGGTCTGTGTTGCTCAAGCTGGTCTTGAACTCCTGAGCTCAAGTGATCCTACTGCCTTGGCCTTCCAAAGCACTGGGATTACAGGTGTGAGCCACCATGCCTGGCTGGGATGTTTTAAACACCAATGGTTCATGGAAGATTTGGAGGTCACAACTTTCCCTTTGCAACTTACAGTAGGCAATTCGGTATAGATTGGTTGGTTAGTCGATAAGACTAAATCAAATCATTCTTATGGAAGAAACAGAATGCTAATGCAGTGCTGAAGGGGAAGAAAAAGGAATTGAAACCCAGAGCCTGTCCTGCAGGAGTTCCTACTCTGGTATAGCAGTTGTATTAAACTGAATCTAGATTATGTGTAGTTTAATGAGATGGGAAAGCAAAAAACTTAGTGCTTAGTAATAACTAACTCACTATCAGCTAATAATGCTCTTTACTTTTGAAGAAATTTGGAGAATATTAAGATAGTGCTTATGAAGCATCAAGACTTCCTTGATAAGGTTTTAAGTGTTTATGACCATATTATAGACAACATACTGGACAGCAGTAATGGCTTAGGCCAGTCTGTAGTCACCAAAATCCTTAAGAGCTGGTAGAATGTGCAGGCAGAAGCTGCGTGGGCTGCTCTAGGCCTGCCTGTCTCTAGGAGGCTTGACAGAGGATGCCAGGCTGCCTTCTGGGTGGTTAAGATTAGGCTGTCTATTGCATGCACTGGTGTGGTTTTCTCTTTTTATTTTTTTTTTTTTTGAGATGGAATTTCACTCTTGTTGCCTGGGATGGAGTGCAATGGTGCCATCTTGGCTCACTGGAGCCTCCGCCTCCTGGATTCAAGCCATTCTCCTGCCTCAGCCTCCTGAGTAGCCGGGATTACAGGCACGTGCCACCACACCTAGCTAAGTTTTTGTATTTTTAGTATAGATGGGGTTTCTCCATGTTGGTCAGGCTGGTCTTGAACTCCTAACCTCAGGTGATCTGCCTGCCTCAGCCTCCCAAAGAGCTGAGATTACAGGCGTGAGCCACCACACCCGGCCAGTATTCTCTTGTTTTAATCAACAGTGTATTTTGCAAGGAAAAGTCAAACTGAGGCTCATTTTGAAATGCTCTGATTTCAGAGCAAGGACAGGCAGAGGTAATTTTCCATTTCAAAAGTCTCAACTGAATATTGGGTATGGGCTGAGGAAAAGCAGGAAAGAAAAACCCATATAGGTTAGACAAAATATTAGATTAGCCAAGTATTTTCTAAAAATTAGATACGATTTAGAGCCTCCCCCCCCATTAATTGTATACTTTTATCTAGTAATTCGTATGTAAAAAATCATACTTAAGCTGAAATCACTTCTGACTTACTATTGTTCTTTATTTTCTGTATCTTTTTGGATGCCATATAAAAAGAAGCTCCCCAAATCATCATTTGCTTGTTATTTGGGAATGCGAAAGTAGTTGAATTCTCTGGTGGGATGAGTGGTGGGTGAGGCTGAAATAGTGAGTTGGGGAATGAATGTAACTTTTCAGAAGATACTACAGTCCTTTGTCAAAGGCAGTGCTGGGGTGATGGAAACAGAACTACAAGTGCTGACCTTGAAGTTCTGGTAACATTGAATGCTTGCCTCTTCCTAGCCCATATGATCTATGGACTTGCCCAAATAGCTTCTTGCTGGTACTCTATCCTCTGTTTTCTAAAGGCACCTTAGGGACTTTAAAATGCACACTTTTGTTTTAAAATGCATCTTATTTGAATGTTAACTCGATGGTAAACTTATATAATATTGGCTGTTAGACACTGAATACGCTTAAAATGCAAAAGTGACACTTTCTGAACCTGCATTCATCTTACTGCTTGTAATTGGCATTCAGTTTTTTCAACTTTAATTCAGAAAGCTTAAATTGTTGGCTGTTATTATTCTTTTCAGTTTATAGATGGCATTACTGTTACCAGAAGGATTGTGGTTTTTTTAAAGTATGTGATTCATTTAATTTGACGGGAATCAGGCTTGGGCTGTCTGCCTTCCAGCCCACTTTGCCTCCAAGATCAATGCAACCTCAAAGAAGGAAAGTTGTCATTTTTTTAATGGTGTTTATGATGGATGTACCTTGTTGATATCAATAACTATATCTGCTACATTATAGCTTTGATTAATAGTCTTCAAGTAAACTGACTTGCTGACATGTGCCACTTTGGAGGAAAACAAATACCAAAACACAGGAAAATCAAGTGGTATTAGAACTTTTGTTTAAAAGTAATTTCCCAGGGAGAACAGCCTTGGGAATTGTTTAAGAGGCAACTAGGAAGTTTTGTTTACGAGCAAAACTTAAAGGGGAAATTTTTTTTGTTTAAGAGCAAAACTTAAAGGGAAACTTAACTTCCCCTGCAATCCTTTGTCAGAGGGAGTGCTTAATTCCGCCTTTAAGTTTTGCTCTTAAACAAAACTTCCTAGGCTTATTATAGACACAGTCCTATCTTCTTGACTTGATATTTCCATTAGCCAAACTGCATATGGAAAGAGATAAAGGACCTGGACAGAATTATGTTCACTTACACATTTAGAAAAGTGGACTAATACATTGGGTAGAATGATTTCCAATAAACAAGGCTGAAACAGAGAGTATTTCCTGAATAGCATAAAAGTTTAGGGCATGGGCTCTGGAGCCAGACTACCTGGGCACAGATTCTGGCTCCACCACTTCCTGTCTGGATTTTGGGCAAGGGACTTCACTTGTTTCTTCATCTGTACAATAGCTAAAAAGTAGATTCCATTTCATAGAGTCGAGAGAAATAAATGTTTCATTTATTTAAGTCACATGCAATGAACTTAGAACCATATGTAGTATAGAGTAAGTGCTCAATATATATGAGTCATTTTAGTAATTATCACTGGCAACTGGATAAAGAGCAGTAACGATGGGGAAGAAGGAATGCTATATCTCTGGTTTCTGGCTTGAGCACCTGGGTGCAGCCATTTACTGAGATAGGAACTAGAGGCACAGGACGGAAGTAGGGTTAGTGGGAGAAGCTTGATTCTCTTTTTGGTAGTGTTCATTTGAGGTATCTTTGTTACAGCTGAGCGGAGCTATCAAGTGAGCATCGAATATTCCTCCTTCATATGTAACAATTTTGTGGAATATTATTCAACCTTAAAAAGGAAGAAAATTGGCCAGTCATGGTGGCTCACACCTGTAATCCCAGCACTTTGGGAGGTCAAGGTGGGAGGATCACCTGAGGTTAGGAGTTTGAGATCAGCCTGACCGATATGGTGAAACCTTGTCTCTACTAAAAATACAAAAATTAGACAGGCATGGTGGTGGAGACCTGTAATCCCAGCCGCTCATGAGGCTGAGGCAGGAGAATTGCTTGCACCCGAGAGGTGGAGATTGCAGTGTGTTGAGATCACGCCACTGCACCCCAGCCTGGGTGACAAAGTGAGACTCTGTCACAAAAAAAAAGACAAAACAGAAATTCTGGCACATGCTATGACATGGATGACCCTTGGGGATAGTATGCTGAGTGAAATAAACTAGTCACAAAAGGAAAGTACTGTATGATTCCACTTATGTGAAGTACCTAGTGTAGTAGTCTCTACTCTAAATTCATAGAGACAGAAAGTAGAATGGTGGTTGCCAGGGGATTGGGAAGAGGGAGCATAGGAAGTTGTTTAGTGGATACAGAGTTTCAGTTTTGCAAGATCAAAAGAGTTCTGGATTCTGGTTGCATAACACTGTGAATGGATTTAACACTACTGAACTGTACACTTAAAATGATAAGATGGTAAATTTTATGTTATATGTATTTTACTTGGACTCTTTTTTCCTTAGAGTCTTGCTCTGTTGCCCAGGCACTCCAGGCTGGAGTGCAGTGGCGCGATCTCAGCTTACTGCAACCTTCATCTCCTGGGTTCAAACGATTCTCCTGCCTCAGCCTCCCGAGTAGCTGGGACTACAGGCACCCACCACTACCCCGGCTATTTTGTATTTTTAGTAGAGACGAGGTTTCACCATGTTGGCCAGGCTGGTCTCAAACTCCTGACCTCAAGAGATCTACCTGCCTTGGCCTCCCAAAGTGCTGAGATTACAGGCGTTAGCCACCCTGCCCAGTTGGATTTTCTAAAAAGTGTGAGTGAGAAAATAATGTATTAAGTCACAAGGTGATAAGTAGTACTGTGGAAAACAAAGAAAAAATAGAGTAGAGTTGGGTGTTGTGGAGTGCCAGGGAGAGTACAGATGCGGCATTAAATGAATAGGGTGGTTGGGAAGCCTGCCTCCTTGAAGAGGTGAGATTTGAGCAAAGACTGGAAGGAGTTGTTTGTCTCTTGGTTGCTGTTATAATCTCTGTCTAAGTCTGTCAGGGTCCACCTGTGGTATGGCAATGCTCAGTCAATAATCAAGTGGTATATATCTGTTAAAGTACATACTGGTGGGCAGCTGTGGACGTGGACATTTCAACTCATTTTGAAAAACAATCCAGGCACTCAGGTAGTACTTCACAGATGATAATCAGATGTCATCTGAGACTTGAGGTTATGTTACAGTAAAGACAAATGGTTATTCTTATATGTGGCCTTTTCTAAAATCAACCTATAACCTTGAAACAAACACCAAGGGTTTGATTTCTTTAGTTACTCTAAAATGTGCATGTTGTTGTTTGCCGTGAGAAGTTGGGGTGCCTTGGGAGCCGAGAAAACCTACATTTTCCAATATGAGTTTTAAACTCCTTCCTAAGACTAGGATTTTCCAGACTTCAACTGACCTCCCTGTCAACTTAAAAAGGGCAGCTTAAAAATCCTTATTTCATGTATTCTTTATTTGATGGATCATGTGGCATGGAATGGTGAGCTGCTTATAAAAATCCTGTGACCTGGACATGTTTTATTACAAATTTATGAGGCTGGTATAAACAGGTATCAACTTGCTATCATTTAAGCCAATACTTTATACTCATGAACAAACTGAAAGAATTTTGCATTCTTGGATACCTGAACTGATTTTTCTACATGTCATTTCTTAACTTCCTTTTTCTATGTCTAATAAAAAGAAGTATACTGAGCATGAATCTCTACTTTGGGATCAGGATGAAGTCTTCCCTCCGGCCTTCTTCTTCCCAATGAACTTTTTGGAGAAATTAATATCTATGTATGGACAGGCACCTTTGCCTCTCCCCAATCCTGTCTTCTGGTCAAAAATTCTAAAGCTACACACTAGCAACCATTCAGAACACACATGGCTGTCTGTAACTCTCTTGTCAGGTCAGATTTATAGAATAATTGCTAAGATCACAGGGACTAGGTGGGGGAAGAGGAAACTGACTCCCTCTATAAGTCCTTTCTACACTAATGGCAACAAGCCTTGGTGGATTAAAAAATCACAGTTGAATCTATTTTTCTTTTTTTAAGACAGGATCTCACTCTGTCACCTAGGCTGGAATGCAGCGTCGCTATCATGGCTCACTGCAGTCTCAACCTCCCAGGAGCAAGCAGTACTCCCACTTAGCTGAGACCACAGGTGCATGCCACCATGCTCAGCTAATTGTCTAAAATTTTTTTGTAGAAACAGGATCTCTCTACGTTGCCCAGGCTGGTCTCAAACTCCTGGGTTGAAATGATTCTTCCATGTATTGTGGCTTCCATCTCAGCCTCCCAAAGTGTTGGAATTATTAGTGTGAGCCACCATGCCCAGGTATTTTGTATCTGTTTTAGAGAGAAGAGGATGAACAGATAGATACACTAATATATTTATATACACATATATAAACACATATACTATGTACATTTTAAGATCTAAACATCACATGTTAACATGTGATAAATGTTTGTTACATTGTCCTCTACACTCTTCTATACACTTGAAATATTTTATAATATAAAAATGAAGGAGAAAGTCACAGTACATGTTTAGGAATAGCAAATGATATAGAACAGTGATTTTCAAACTTTAACATGACCCTTGGCAAGAAATATATTTATTTTAGAAATCAGGAATTTCATGATAGTACTTATCCTTAATACATTGGATGTATTCTGGCATGTTCTATTCTATTTGCCCTTTTATTCTGCATGATGTCAAGCAGTGGGTGATGCCTACAGATACAGATAAAGACTAGGTCCTGGAAGGCTTTTGACGGTCAGGCTCAGGAATGTAAGCTTTAGTTGGCAAAGAGGAAAGGCCCACAGGTGGCTTTGGGGCATGTTATGTGAGCTAAACTTTGGCTAAATCAAAAAAGTTGGAACTGAGGCCAGCGATTGGAAGATCAAAATCAGTTAGGAGATAATCACCATTAGTATAACTGGAACAGGATATGGGTCTGCAGGGGAAGTCAAAAAAAAAAAGGGACAGGTTTTGGATATGCTGTGCTTAAAATTAATACTGATAATAGGGATATGATGACTGGGGTTTGAGGGAAGGGGGAAGGAAGTGAGACAAATTTCACTCTTGATTTCAAGGCTTGATGCCTGGGAGATTGGTTACATCAATAACAACTATGTATATCAGGAGAAATTTGGTTTTAAACATAATGTTTAAGGTGCTGACAGAGTCATCTACACATATGTAGTGAAGTCATGGTTGAGGTTAAAAGGAATGCATAATGGTTTCACAATGTATTATGGCTTTCTATAGCAGTACACAGTACCTGGTGAGGGAAAAAATGAAAGGTGTAATCAAGGTGGGGCCAGGGAGGCAGACCTAGCAAAGGTGTGATGGGTGGAGGGTGATGAGTGCTGGCTAGGACAGAGTGAAATGTCTAGCACTGGGTTGGGTTTGTGTTGGGATGGCAGTGAGTCTAAATGCAATGGGTGCACTAAGAGAAGAAGGGTTGGAGGACTGGAGGTCATGAGACACCCAGAAAGTATCTTTAGCAGGTGTGATGAAATATTACAGATAGCGATTAGGAGTGTTGTAATCAAGGAGGAGGAATTTCAAACCTGAAATCTTGGAGCTAAAATAATTCTAAGTTAGAAAAAAAATACTATTCTGAAATTCTTATGGAAACAAAGGACCTAAATAGCAAAAGCAATCCTAAGCAAAAGGAACAAAGCCAGAGGCATCACATTACCCAGCTTCAAAATACTACAAGGCTATAGTAAACAAAAGGCTTCAGTAGCATGGTACTGGTACAAAAAAAGACACACAGACCAATGGCATAGAGAACCTAGAAATAAAGCTGCACACCTACAACCAACTGATGTTCGATAAAGTTGACAAAAATAAACTGGGGAAAAGGATACCCTATTCAATAAATGGTGCTGGAAAAATTGGCTAACCCTATGCAGAAGAATGAAACTGGTCTCCTACCTATCACCATTTATAAAAATTAACTCAAAATGGATTAAAGCCTTACACATGTGATATGGTTTGCCTGTGTCACCACCCAAAGCCCATCTTGAATTGTAGCTCCTATAATGCCCATATGTTGTGGGAGGGACCCCGGTGGGAGATAATTGAATCATGGGGGGGGAGTTTCTCTCATAGTATTCTCATGGTAGTAAGTCTCACAAAATCTGATGGTTTTATTAGGGGAAAACCCTTTCATTTGGTTCTCATTCTCTCTCTGTCTGCTGCCATGTGAGGCATCCCTTTGCTGTCTGTCTTCTGCCATGATTGTGAGGCCTCCCTAGCCATGTGGAACTGTGAGTCAATTAAACCTCTTTATAAATTACTTAGTCTCAAGTATGTCTTTCTCAGCAGCGTGAAAACGAACAAATACAATGTAAGACCTCAAACTATAAACATCCTTCAAGAAAATCTAGGACGTACCCTTCTGGACATTGGCCTTGGGGAAGAATTTATAACTAAATCCTCAAAAGCAACTGCAACAAAAACAAAAATTGATAAATGAGAACTAATTTAAACTAAAGAGCTTCTGCACAGCAAAAGAAAACTATTGTCAACTGCAATTTGACCTAGCATCCCCATTACTGGGTATGTACTCGAAGACAAATTGTTCTACCAAAAAGACACAGGTACTCATATGTTCATCACAGCACTATTCACAATAGCAAAGATCAACCTAGGAATCGACCTCAGTGCCCATCAACAGTGAATTGGATAAAGAAAATGTGGTACTTATACACCATGGAATACTATGCAGCTATGAAACAGGTTTGCAGCAACATGGATGCAGCTGGAGGCCATTATCATAAGTGAATTAATGCAGAAACAAAAACATGTACCACACATTTTCACTTGTAAGTAAGAGCTAAACATTGGGTATACACAGACACAGAGATGGGGAAAGCAGACATGGGACTAGGAGGGAAGAAGGAGGGACCAAGGCAAGGTTGAAAAACTACCTGTTGAGTACTGTGCTCACTACCTGGATCATGGACTCAGCTGTACCCCAAACCTCAGTGTCATGCAGTATACCCTTGTAACCTGCACATATCCCTCCTGAATCGAAAATAAAAGGTGAAATTTTTTGAAAAATGAAGTAATTTTGAGTGATAAATAATCACAACTCTCATAGATACTACAGGTTAGGCAGGTAGGTAATTGTAATATAATGGAGATGAAAGCTGAAGCTGTGTGATAGTTTACAATTACTGATCTGAATAGACTGACTTTTCAAATGAAGCTCCTCTGTGGAATAACTATTTTTAACCAGATCTGCTACTGATGATGGATTACTACTTCTTTTTTTTTTTTTTTTGGCTGAGCACAGGAGACTTTATTGATGATACATGACAAGGTGAGGCTCCCTAGGCCCCTCCCTCTTCAAGGGGTCTGCATGGAAACTGTGAGGAGGGGCAGTTCAGTGTGTTGGGGGACTCAGTGTGGCAGGGACTCCCCAGCAGTGAGGGCCTCTCTTCCTCTCATGCTCTCGCTGGGGCTGGTGGTCCAGGGGTCTTACTCCTTGGAGGCCATGTGGGACATGAGGTCCACCACCCTGTTGCTATAGCCAAATTCAGTGTCATACCAGGAAATGAGCTTGACAAAGTGGTCGTCGAGGGCAATGCCAGCCCCAGCATCGAAGGTGGAAGAATGGGTGTCGCTGTTGAAGTCAGAAGACACCACCTGGTGCTCACTGTAGCCCAGGATGCCCTTGAGGGGGCCCTCCGACACCTGCTTCACCAACTTCTTGATGTCATCATATTTGGCAGGTTTTTCCAGACGGCAGGTTAGGTCCACCACTGACACGTTGGCAGTGGGGACACGGAAGCCCATGCCGGTGAGCTTCCCGTTCAGCTCAGGGATGACCTTGCTCACAGCTTTGGCAGTGCCAGTAGAGGCAGGGATGATGTTCTGGAGAGCCCTGCAGCCATCACACCACAGTTTCCCAGAGGGGCCATCCACGGTCTTCTGGGTGACAGTGATGGCATGGACGGTGGTCATGAGTCCTTCCATGATACCAAAGTTGTCACGGATGACCTTCGCCAGGGGTGCTAAGCAGTTGGTGGTGCAGGAGGCATTGCTGACAATCTTGAGGCTGTTGCCATACTTCTCATGGTTCACGCCCATCACGAACATGGGGGCATCAGCAGAGGGGGCAGAGATGATGACCCTTTTGGCTCCCCCCTGCAAGTGAGCCCCAGCCTTCTCCATGGTGGTGAAGACACCAGTGGACTCCACCACGTACTCAGCACCAGCATTGCCCCACTTGATTTTGGAGGGGTCTTGCTCCTGGAAGATGGTGATGGGATTTCCATTGATGACAAGCTTCCCGTTCTCAGCCTTGACAATGCCATGGAATTTGCAATGGGTGGAATCATACTGGAACATGTAGACCATGTAGTTGAGGTCAATGAAGGATTCATTGATGGCGACAATATCCATTTTACCAGAGTTAAAAGCAGCCCTGGTGACCAGGCGCCCAACACGACCAAATCTGTTGACTCCAACCTTCACCTTCCCCATGGTGTCTCAGAGATGTGGCTGGCGATGGGAGACTAGAAGCGGCTGTCTGTCGAACAGGAGGAGCAGAGAGCTGGATTACTACTTCTAATTACAGAAGAGGCCACACTGGGACGTGGAGCAGGGTCTTCAGGGGTGCCCTTAGGAAAGAGTCCTGATGGGATGTCTTGGGAGAGGAGGCTCTGAATAGTGCTCCTGAGTACTACAGTGAGCCAGGGTTCC
The DNA here is from genome assembly GCA_004027715.1 of Plecturocebus donacophilus. Classification (NCBI taxonomy): domain Eukaryota; kingdom Metazoa; phylum Chordata; class Mammalia; order Primates; family Pitheciidae; genus Plecturocebus; species Plecturocebus donacophilus. The sequence goes on from PVKP010002794.1 coordinate 41,655, forward strand.
TAGTCCATCAGGAGCTCAGAGATGGACAAGCAGTCCTCTCATTTAATACTTCCTTTTCATTCACAGCTGATGGATGTTCTTCTACAAAGACACAGTCAGTTGACTGGACTTTTGGGACACAGGGGTCATAATTATTGGGGTCTGCCCATTATTGCTGATTTGGTTTAGGGCTTTGAATAGGTCACTTAAATTCACTACCTCAGTTATTCTCACAATTAGGTAACACAAGCTAAAATCTTTGAAAAAATGTTTTGACTAACTTCCTTATGCAACCCAATTAATTTCACAATTTAATATAAAGGAAGACACTTGTACATCCAGTTATAGCATAATACTAACAGGATGCTATAGACTGAAGTGTCTCCCCAAATTAATATGTTGAAATACTAACCCCCAATGTAAGGATATTAGGAGGTGGGGCTTTTAGGAGGTAATCACCTAGATCAAGGACTCCCCCAACCCCCAGCACCCATCTGTGGCCTGTTAGGAACTAAGCTGCACAGCAGGAGATGATCGATGGGTAAGCAAGCCAAGCTTCATCAGTATTTACAGGTGCTCCACTTTGAGAAGCTCATTTCCTTTGCCTGAGCTCCCCCTCCTGTCAGGTCAGCAGCAGCATGATATTTTCATAGGGGTACCAACCCTATTGTGAACTGCACATGCAAGGGATCTAGGTTGTGCTCTCCTTATGAGAATCTAATGCCTGATGATCTGTTACTGTCATCACCCCAGATGGGACTGTCTAGTTGCAATAACACAAGCTGAGGGCTCCCACTGATTCTACATTATGGTGACTTGTATAATTATTTCATTATATATTATAATGTAAAAATAATAGAAATAGGCTGGATCCAGTGGCTCATGCCTGTAATCCCAGCACTTTGGGAGGCCAAGGTGGGCAGATCACTTGAGGTCAGGAGTTTGAGACTAGCCTGGCAAACATGGGGAAACCTCATCTCTACTAAAAATACAAAAATTAGCTGGTCATGGTGGTGCACACCTGTAATCCCAGCCACTTGGGAGGCTGAGGCATGAGAATGGCTTGAGCCTGGGAGGCAGAGGTTGCAGTGAGCCGAGGTGGCATCACTGCACTGCAGCCTGGGCAACAGAGCAAGATCATGTCTCAGAAAAAAAGAAAAACAAATGCACAGTAAATGTAATGGGCTTGAATCATCCTGAAAACATACCCCCCAACCCTTCCAGACACTGTACATGGAAAAATGATCTTCCATAAAACTGGTTCCTGGTACCAGAAAGGTTAGGGACTGCTGACCTAGATGAAGGGATTACTGCTCTTATAAAAGAAACTCAGAACTCTCTTGCCTCTTACGCCATGTGAGGACATAGCAAGAAGACAGTCATGTTTGAACCAGAAGCAGGCCTCACTGGACACCGAATCTGCTGGTGCCTTGATCTTGGACTTTAGCAGCCCCTAGAAACTGTGAAAAATAGATTTCTTTTGTGTATAAGCCACCTAGTCTATGATATTTCCTTACATCACCCTGAATGGACAAAGATAGGGTTTAATAAGACATGATGAATTCTACTTCAGGCTGTCGCTAAACTTCACAGTTAGGGGTTATATCTGAGCCTGAATTTGAGAAAGTGGGTTTTGCCAGGCACAGCAGGCTACAATAACATTGGCGATGTCAAGTGTGTGGCTTGTTCAGGCAATCAGGACAGTTTGTTCTGTCTTTTTCTATGCAACAAGAATAAAAAACGAGTTCTAACAGTGCTCCAGTGTTATTTTACATCATGTTTCTCTGCCTGGCACCTCCTTTTCCTCAATCTTTGCTTAGGCATTCATCACAAAAGTGAGAGTGGTAGAAGATGATAGACCAAAAACAAGCTGATGGTTAGAATTCAGCCAGCAATTTAAATATTGGTGTGGATACCTAGCAAGTGGATGAACCACACACTTAAACAAGATCCCACTCAAATGGTGTTTTCTTTTGAAAACCCACATTTTCATTATCTTAGATCTCACTGGTTTTTACCTATAGAAGCAGGGAAAGGATAGTCATTTCACTTTGTTTTTGAACAATGATCTATTGACACATTCTGGGGCATCTTTCCTCTGATTGTTTGCTGATAGAAATAAAGCATAGGTAAGCCAATGTTCCTGTCTCCAGAGGCTTGCAATTCAATAAGCAGAAGAGGGAAGGCTCTCTACACACACAGTAGTGAAGTAATGGGCAAGTCCAATGTTCTACTTACCAAAATGTGTGGAATAGGTAGGTAAGTGTTGGGGGCGGGGGGGAGGAATCAAGGTGGCCTGGAAAAGGCTTTGTAGTGATTTGGAATTGAACTAAGGCCTTGGGGATATCTAAGGAGAAATGGAAAACAAAGTGACTTGCTTGACTCTATAGCAAATAAAAATGCTGGGTCTTAGAACCACCAGGAGAGTGTACTGTTGTCACTACAGAAGAGTTAATGTTTAATTACTGGGGAACACAGCTTTCTTTATATGGTGCTCCAAACCCAGGGCCGGTTTATTATCAGATTTTTCTGCTATGGAAAGGACATTTCCAAGACTGATTTCCTGACAGTGGAAACGAGCAGCTCTCTTCACGTTCATCCAGGCTGGCCCAGGTCCCAGCTGGTTTGCAGATTAGTAATTTTATTAATATGGTATGCTAACTAGTTGAGCTCACAGAATAATCTAAGTATGCATGTGTTCCTTTATAATGCTAAGGTGTTTCTTATGGGGGGAGGGTCTTAATATTTTACCAACTTATGTTTTACTAATTTTTGCATATTCATGTCAGATATTCCTATTTGCAGAGTAGTACTAACTTTTGCTTTCCAATTACAGAAGTAGTAAGTGCTCATTGTTAAGTACTATAATGAAAGTATTTCCAGAAGAAAAGTAAAACTCCCATAAACCCTCACAGTAATAGCTGTATTGTTTTGATTATATGTACTTCCATACTTCATCTGTACCATGTTTGTGTGTTTATGAAAATAGGGCTGGGCGGGACACATACTTTAAATTTTAAATTTGTTTTTTTCCTTTACATGTCTTTGACTTAGTTATTCCAGAAATATTTTTTGAGAATGTACAATCTGATAGTCCATCACTTTTTTAAGTGCAGTGGAGATAGAGTGAAAAACCAATGGAGCACACATATCATGTGTATCTTTGTATAACAATAAATGTAAATATGCTAGTTATTTTAATAAGTGCATAGTATTCTATTGTATAGATTTATCCTAATTTGCTCAATCAAATGTTCCATTTTTGGATGTTGAGATTCTGTTAGGTTTTGTTAAATATAGGGGGGAGATATGCATTGACCATTGGTGAAGCTGAATCGGTGTTCAAATGATCTCTGCTAATAATAGGATTGTACTTGTAGGGCCACTCTTTCAACTTCATAAATAGTGACATGCTCCTTGGAAGATGTGGCTATGAAGATCAGTATGAATCCAGAGATCTCTCACTTAATGAATGACTTTGGAGATCCTGAGGCATCTGAGATTGTTTCCAACTCCACCTCTGATTCAAAGGCTGCTGAAAGCACAGTTCCAGTCCTTATAAATGGACACCAAGTTGTCATTTTTACTCCTATTCCTTTGCAGCCATTAATGGTTATGCAGTGATATGTGAAGTTGGGCTTCTGTGGATTCTGGAGGCATTTCTTCTGCATTTGATAGGAATTACTGCTCTTTTGTCCTCTGTCCAGCAACCAGCAGGTCAATTTCCTGCCATCTGTGTGAGTCCCACACACAGTGACATGAGGTGATGTCACAGGATGTGTTTGTTGGTGATTTCAGCGTGCTGCTTGACATTCAGTGCAAAGCAAAACACAGCCCAGATGAATTACAGAATGTTACAGTATTAGAGATTATATAGATTATAATCCCATCTTATGGGCAAGGGCACTAAGGCATAGAGATGTTGAGTAATTTGCTTAAAAGTCACATAGTGGTAGAGCTAGAACTAAAAATTAGGACTTCTAATTTCTTGGCCAATGTTCTTTCCAGGGAATCAGCTATTCCAAGTTTGTGGTAAATTCACATAGCATCCTTGTAATAGGTCAGGAAATACTATTGCTTTGGAGAGCTTCTATTTGGCATCCAGATAAAATGTCTTCAGTACCAAACAGTGCCAGTTTCCCAAATGTGGAGCTTTTATTTAATTCCCCACTTTGTTAATTTGGGAGAGGCTTTTTAGGTAGCTTGCTATATGCATAGCAGATTTAGTGATCTCATTGTCATTGTGCTTTCCACCAGTAGGCTGATAAATGACCTCAGGTTTATGACTGGAATGTCTCACTGCACCAATTCTGTAAAGCCAGCCACAATGAACCATGTGTCTTTAATATGAAAGAGACCCATGATTTGTATGATCATATTTATCTGGGCTAATAGACCTATTTGCATTATTTGATAGATTCCACTCAGATTTTGTGGAAGTCACATTTTATTCACTTAGTATTGGAATCTCATTTACAAGTAAACTCAGTGTCAAAGAACTGAGAAACTTTGCAGTACTGACTGTTTTTATAAGGCCAACTGCAAGTTATCTTTGTTAATGGAACAAAGCAGTATTGCAGCAGCACATTTGAAGTTGTATATCATAAAAAATATTGGAGTTTAGTCATAGAGTGCATTTTTTGAGACATAGTGGTTAAGAACCCACACTTTAGAGTCAACTGCTTAGTCACCTCCTGGATCTAACACATACTGTGTAGCCTTGGACAAGTTACATAATCTTTCAGACTGTTTCCTTATCTGTGAAATGGGAATGATAATAGTACTGGTGTCAGGTAGTTGTTGAGAAGTTTAAATAAGTTAATATTTTCAAAGCACCCAAAACACCATCTGGGATGTGATAAACATATAAGTGTTTGATATTATTATTCTGACATTTTCTCTCTCTTTTTTTTTTTTTTTTTTTTTTTTTGAGACAGGATCTTGCTCTGTTGTCCAGGCTGGAGTGTAGTAGCATAACTATGGCTCACTGTAGCCTCAACCTCCTGGGCTCAAGCGATCCTCCCACTTTAGCATCTTGAGTAGCTGGGACTACAGGTGTGCGCCACCATGCCTGGCTAATTTTTAAATGTGTTGTAGAGATGGAGTCTCACTATGTTGCCAAGGTTGGTCTTGAACTCCTAGGCTCAAGCTATCCTCCCCCGTCAGCCTCCCAAAGTGCTGAGATTACAGGTATGAGCCACTGTACCTGGTCAGTTTGGACACTTTCACTCCATTCATTCATTCATTCGATGATTTATTGGAATATCTACATGCTAGGCACAATGCTAATGATAAAAATATCCTCACCCCTCAAAGGATCTTGTAGTTTAGAGGTCAGAGAGACATATAATGCAAACAATGTAGGCATACAGTAAGGAAAGTCCTATAATGAAGGACTATAAGTGCAGCGGCAGAATAGGTGAAGAAACACCTGAGGGGAAGGCTTCACAGGTCACAGGGAACATTTGAGATGGGACATGAAGGATGAGTAGGAGTTGGCCAGTGGACATCAGTGGTGTGGGCATTCCAGGCATGCACAGAAGCACAAAGTACTGAGAGGATGGCAGAATAACTGGGACGCAAACTGGCAGAGTGGGTGATGCTCTGGGGACAGTTATAGAGACATACAGGTGCAGGAAGGCCTCCTGTATCCGACAGAGGTTCCTGTGAATAAGAACTCAAATTCAGACAGGGGCAATGCCACCTGGGAGCCCTCACTGAGAGGTAACCCAGCAGATGGAGGAGATGGCCAGGAGCAGTGAGTGCAGTGGGAATACCTGTTAGACATGGCTATACCTGTTTCTCAGGTGATAGCAGATGTGCCCAGGTATGGCTCTGCTTATCCATACAGTTCCTCTCTGAAAGTTAAATGGTCTTTTATGGATACTTGACATAGTTTTAGTATTTTCAGAGGATAATAACTATCACCAAAAACATGTCATTTCACTGTTTAAAGTTACTGAAAAGGAAATGCATTTTAGGTAGTTTCTATTAGTCAGAACTAGGTAAACAAAACCAAACCTTAAGAATACAGATGATTCCCAACTTAGTTTGGTGTGAAAGTGATACACGTTCAGTAGAAACCATACTTCAAATTTGGGGTATTGATCATTTCCAAGGCTAGTGATAGGCAGTGAAATACACTAGCAATTCTGGGCAGCAGCAGTAAGCTGCAGCTCGCAGCCAGCCATGTGATCTCAAAACAACCAATACTCTATAGTGTCCTTTGTTGCCAGATGACTTTGCCACCTGTAGACTAATGTATGTGTTGTGAGCACGTTTAAGGTAGGCTAGGCTAAGAGTGGTTAGGTTCAGTAGATGAGGTGCATTAAATGCATTTTCAACTTATGATGTTTTCAACTTAACAGTGGGTTTACTGGGATATAACTCATCATAAGTCAAGGAACATCTGTATTTAACTTAGTTTTGTGATTTACTTTTAAAAAGAACACCTAAATGCACAATTTTTGGCTAAAATTTCAAATTATTGCCATGAATTTGGGATTTTTACTCTGTTTTCTTTCTTTCCTTTTTTTTGAGATGGAGTCTTGCTCTATCACCAGGCTGGAGTGCAGTGGCACAAACTCAGCTCATTGCAACCTCCACCTCCTGGGTTCAACTGATTCTTCCACCTCAGCCTCCCGAGTAGCTGGGACCACAGGCGTGTGCCACCATGCCCAGCTAATTTTTTTTGTATTTTTATTAGAGATGGGGTTTCACCAAGTTGGCCAGGATGGTCTCGATCTCTTGACCTCATGATCTGCCCACCTTGGCCTCCCAAAGTGCTGGGATTACAGGTGTGAGCCATCACACCTCGCCTGTTTTTCTCTATTAAAAAAAAAAAAAATTTGAAAGGCGCTTCTAATTTAAAGCTTTACGATTAGATCCTGGCCGGGCATGGTAGCTCACACCTGTAATCCCAGCACTTTGAGAGGCTGAGGTGGGTGGGTTACCTGAGGTCAGGAGTTCGAGACCAGCCTGATGAATATGCTGAAACCCCGTCTCTACTAAAAATTCAAAAAATTAGCCGGGCATAGTGGCATGTGCCTGTAGTCCCAGCTACTTGGGAGGCTGAGACAGGAGAATTGCTTGAACCCGGGAGGTGGAGATTGCAGTGAGCCAAGATCATGCCATTGCACGCCAGCCTGGGTGACAGAGTGACACTCCATTTAGATCCCTACATAGTGCTTTCTGTGAAGGCATTGTTCAACATTTTATAACACTTTCTTATAAACATTAAGTGAATTTACGGTACAGATACTCAGTAAATAGAACTTTTAATTCCAATTCCATTATAATCTGAATCTAATTAAAAATCCTTAAAGGAGTTAGGGGAGTTCAAATATCCAACTGCTTGCTGTAGATATGTCCAAATTAATGTCCCCCATGGGCACTTCAAACTCCACATCTTCAGACATGTCTTTCAGCCCAGACTTGACCCATGGAGGCAGTATTATGATGATTCCCAGAAGTGTTACAAAAGAATTAGTATTCCTTTTTGATTTTAAAAAATTGCATTAAAATCAATTATAAAGTCGAAAATATGTGTGTATAGATGTATTTTTACTAAGTTATCTCCTTCAGTGGGCTCTTTACTTAGAATATTACTAGGACTTTAATGTGCATGTTTTGCCTCTTCAAAGTACTATTCCATTACTGACCATTTTGTTACTTACTCTGTTTTCTTCCTAAAAAGTGGATAGATAGGAAATCACCTCCTCCCACCCACCCTTTTTTATGAGGACAATGACACTGAGTAATTGACTGTCTTAGCCATAGCCACACACCTGAGTAGAGCAAATACTAAGCCAGACTTCCTGACTCCCAATCCATTATTTCTTTTTTTCTTCACCTTTGCAGAAGAGAAGGAAATTGGTGCCATGAGCCTGGACCTAAAGAACTCCTCATTCAGTAAATAATTATAAGGTGTCTTCTATATGCCAGATATTATTTTCAACATGGGGACTTCTGTTCCTAACAGTCCCTGCCTTTAAAGGATCTTGTGGCTAATGGGAAAGTAAGTGGAGTAAACCAATGAACCCAACTCCATGAATGAAGCAAACTGGGAGAGGCAAGGCCAGAGTATAATGAGAGCTGGAGAGAGCCCTAAGCCAGTCTGGGAGTTAAGAAGGCTTCCTGGTAGAGTGTTGACAATGAGCCAGAGTTGCTGGGCTAGAGGGTGCTGAGTTTGCCTGCATGGGAGATAGAGTATGAAGAACTCCCAGTATTAAGACCTGGGCCAATAAAGTGGCCTTAGAGGCATGGGCTCTGGGAGAAGAGGCCGGAATAGGAAGATCAACAGAGAAAGGATCTGTTTGCATAATTAGGGCTTAGAATTTGTATTGTAAACAAACAATGGTGAGCTATTGAAGAATTTCGAGGAGGGAATGATGATCAGATTTCCATTTTTAAGCTGTTGCCCTGAAGTGATTTGGAGAATGAAGTGAGGGTTGGGGATGTGAGGCCAGGGAGCCTTGTTGATGGAAGGTCAGTTATGAGACTGCTATTGTCATCATTAACATAAGTTGTGAAGGCCTGAATTAAGGTAGAACAGTAGAAATGGAAAGGGCAAATGGATTCCAGAAATGTTGAGATAAAAACAGCAAACCTCGATGCTGATTAGATGTAGGGGAGGAGTCAAGTCTGGGTTGAAAGAGATATCTAAAGAGTTCGAAGTGCCCATGGGGGACGTTGTTTTGGACACATCTAGAGCAGTTAAATATTTGAATTCAAACCTCAGGAAAGACCTGGCTGGAGGCAAATTTGGAAAGGGCCTGGGAGAAGTACCTGTCTGAGAGGCACTGTGGATGACAAAAAGGGGGCAGATACCACATTTGACAGGGATGGTGGGAGAAGAAAGCCAAAGTGGGGCCAGAGAGGGTAGTGTCATTGTCACTTAAGCCAAGAGAGGAGGGATTGGTTAGCACTGGGAATCCTTGCAGAGCTCAGGGAAGATAAGCACTGAAACAGGGTAATAGATTCAGGGGAGAGAAATGACTCCCATTTCCTCTGTAACATCAAACCTAAACTTTCACTAATTTCACTGCACCTAGCTCACTTCCTCATTACTCCCCAAGTGCCCCTCTGCTCACAGACCCACCAGGAAGTCATACTATTCCTAGGCTCTTATTTTGCCTCTTTGCTAGAATGCCCCAGTTCTCACTTGTCTGAGCTCTATCCAGCCTTCTAGGGCTAACACAAGCCCATTTTCCCCAATGGCTGCCCCAGCATGCTCCAAGTGTGTTCTGCTCCATAGATCTATTTGTATTTCGCTCTACTTTATACTTGATTGTGTGCCATCTGGTGGTGTTGGCTGTTGATTCATGAAGTTTGACTCTTCTAAGCTTCTTGAGGTAAAAGATCTTATTTTATTCTTCTGTGGCCTTTGTAGCCTGGAATAGTGTTGAGCAGATAATCCTTGCTCTGAAAAAGATTTCTGGTTGATTAAAATGAAAAGAGATTATCTAGTTCATAAAAATTCTTGAGGAAGATTTAAATTTCAGCTGTCCAGGAGTTGCAGTGAACCCTGTGCAAAAGAGATTGTTCTAAGATAGAATCTTGGTCAGCTCATAGTCACATCGGGTTGGGTAGTAGGGCGTGGAAACAGAGGCCAGAAGTAAGGGAGGGGCTCTTATGCAGTGCAGCCATCTCGGAAGGCTGGGAGGATTCAACATCATGATGACAATATGTGCTTTCTGCCAAAATTGACTCAGACTTTACAGCTGGTCCTTTGAATCATGGAAGCATTGCCCATTCCTGCTTGGTGAAAGTGAGATCTAAGAGGGAGGGGGCAGACCCCACTTGACGGTGGCTTCTGAAGTTAATGATGATAAAAGAATTATAACTCATTACCATTTTTGCTCTCAGAGAGGGAATTTCATGGCAGGGGAAGAGGTGGTTGCTAAGGAAATGACAGAGGAAAAAGAAAAAAACAACCCAAACTCTCTTTCTGACCACAAGTTTAGAATTTTTCATGACCTTGCACTACCAAAGGGAAATTTAAGTCCTTTTTTTTCTTTTTGTTTTGGAGACGAAGTCTTGCTTTGTTGCCCAGGCTGAAATGTAGTGGCACAATCTCTGTTCACTACAACTCCTCCTCCTGGGTTCAAGTGATTCTCCTGCCTCAGCCTCCCAAGTAGCTGGAATTACAGGTACTGGCTACCATGCCCAACTAATTTTTGTATTTTTAGTAGAGATGGGGTTTCACCATGTTGATCAGGCTGGTCTCGAACTCCTGACCTCAAGCAGTCTACCCGCCTCAGCCTCCCAAAGTGCTGGGATTACAAGCGTGAGCCACTGCACCTGGCCGGGAAATTTAAGTCCTTTTTACCCACAGATAGAGGACTCAGATCTTTGTAACACTCTCATTCCTGGGAGAGATAAGGTATCATATTCTGAGTTAGAGGCCATGGTGGTTGTATTCCTGGACTCTCAGGTTCTTTTGTGGGTATTGGGTTACACACTCCAGGCGGGTGGGGTTATTAAGGAGACCCTGAGATCTCTGTGGCTGCATTTAAAAGATCTCATTTGTAAGAGAAATGATGATTCTGCCAATTTCTTTCCCCTTGTGCACCTTTTCTTTTGAATTAAAGTTAATATCCTTTTGGATTTGTACCTCTCTGCTTCTTAGTTCTATAAATCTCTTCCTATTTTCTATGAGAGTGAAGTAAAAATACTTTCCTAAAAAGAATTTGTCAACATAAAGTCATGAGGGAGGTTGGTGCTATGAGGACTGGAAGGAACTGTCAGAGCTCTGCAGTCATGGTCTTCTGCAGACCAAAAATAAGGCAATATCATGTTCTGCCCTGTGTTCCTCAGAATAGACAGATGCCAGTTGGTTCCCAGGTCTGAATTGTGCTGTGCTCCAATCACTGAACTACTAAAACCCAACATTTTAGTCTTTAGAAATTCAGTTGAGTTGTCAGTTTTTAAGAACCTGCTATGTGATGGATACACTATTTTAAGGATACGAAGTTAAGTAGGAATTGTGTGGTTATATATTGTTGAACTCTGGATGCAGGAATCGTCTGGTTTGAGTTCCCAAAGATGAGAAAAATAGGCTTGATTTTAGACAGCTTGCAGACGAGGCTAGTGGGAGCATCTTTGGGGATTCCTTCTTCTATAGATTTATATCCCCATTGACTCGCTTTGATTTCTCCCAGACATAAAATCAGACTGGTAATTTCATCTGGTTTCCTCTCTACTTCACAAGAGGTAGTAGAAGACTCTTATCTAAAAAATAAAGCTCTTTAATTCCCCGGAACGCCAACAGGTCCAGCACCTCCAGACTGCATGTTGTTAACAGCAACAGGACAACTTGAGAAGTTATCCCATGTCCCAGGGTCATTCCTGTAGTTCGTCCACCAAGGTCAGTTGGAGAAACCTCCATCCAGAACTTAACTTTCAGGCACTTGGATCCCTCTGCTGGCTGATAGCAGAAGCACTGCTTAGCTTTTTCTTCTCTTTTTGTTTTTAAATGAATTCAGGTATTCTAATTAGCATTTTCTTTCTCTCTCCCACACTCCCTCTTTCTGTGTTTCTCTTTCTGGCTGACTCTGTAATCCGTGATACATTTCTCTGGTGTCTTTAATTCCTATATTAAGCATGAGTGCATAGCCCATTCCTGGTAGAAGACTGCTGTCTGATGGGTGCTGGCTAAATGAATGCCTCAATACAGGGTTACAGGGACTGTCATAGAAATAGGTTCAAGGTATGGAGGGGACATTAGGCCCTCCACTCATGAACAATTCCTGCATCTCATACCAGTGATGATCATAATAATGGCAAGTAGTTAATGCAGAGTTGGAACCAAGCACTTTGTTAAACACTTTACAAGCATTACATAGTTCTTGTTCAGCCCTGTAAGACAGTTTTTCTGTCATTAACTCTATTCCACAGATGACAAAGTTCAGGCTGGATTCATGCAGCTTGTTGATGGTGGGGCTCAGGATGTGAGCTCAGGTCTCTCTGGCACCAATGTCAGAACTGCCAACTACAATAACCTCAGATGCTCCAGGCTTTCCAAGCCTCTATCTTGGCACAAGTTCTTTGACCTTGCTCTCTGCCTAGAAGTCTCTTTCACCTTTATCTTCTCTCAGGAATTCTGATTTTTCCTTCAAGATTCAGTTCAGGTCACTTCAAGAGGGCTACCCCCTATCCTCTCCCTGTTTTGGTTGTTTGCTGAGACCCCCATGAACCAGTGCTTATCTCTAACGGAGCACTTATTGCACATTTTTGTGTTGATTCCCCTACATGTCTGTCTCCCCAGTAACTCTGACCTCTTTGAAGGCAGGAAGTGCATCTTACTAGTCTTTGTATCCCTAATACCTAGTACCTAGCACAGAGCCCAGCTCATAGCAATAAAAATAACAGCAATACTTCACATTTACTAAGCACCTATCTTGGGCTGGGCAGAGTGCTAAGCACTTCATTTTTTAGAGCCTTTATTTAACTATCACACAACCCATAAAATATATAGAATTATGAAGAAAACTGAGACTGAGAGAATTCTATAACTTGCCTAAGGTCACCCTAGTAAGTGGCAAAACTGGAGCTTGACTCCAGGTCTCCCTAAACTTCTTTACATTTTATTAATTTTCATGCCCTACACTTCTTCACCTGATTAGGTATTTTTTCTCTCAATATTGATTGGGCCGTATGAGTAGGAATTTCATTTTCTTCACTAAAATTAGTAAGCACCCTGAACAGTACTTTCTGTATGTGCTCCAGCTGAGGGTCTTTGAAGGAAGGGTTCCATTTAGATAAATCAGATTGAACTTTTCTGAAGAACAAAGCTTGGGAAAAATAACTATATAGGGTAACTAGAAATGGTCAAAATCTGTTTCTTTACCTAGCAACTTCACATGAAATTTTGCAGCAGTTTATGAAATGTTTTATAAAATAATTGCTGTGTTCATCTGTCACTGAGAAATACAAGTGTAAGTTAAGCATTTCTGAAGCCTGAAATTCACCGAGTACAGTTTTAATTACCCAAGAGAGGCAAATCCAAAACTACTTGCTTTCCAGAGCATAATTAAAAAAAAAAAAAAAAGAACAACAGTCTTTGCGTTAGACTTTATGTTAAATTTAGACCACATGTTAATTTTAACTGTTAAGATATCCTAGAATATGCATTGTTCTTTACCAGCCTAACTGATGAGTCAATTTGCCTGTCTTAAATGTGAAGTTTACTCAGTTGCTCACCTCATATTTTCAAAGTACCAGTGAAACTAGTGGATAGTTTAAAATTAGGTGGATGCTAAAGAAATACAGTCTATCATTAGTTATATCAATATTTGTAATTCTTATATTTCAGTATTTATGATATTCATGCTATTAAATCCTGCTTGATTATTACATCTTAATAACATTGAAAACCTCGTATCGTTTAAAGGTTACCTTACTTATAGATTTAATCATATAGATCAATATCATTAAGTTAGGGTAGCTAACATTTCCATTTTACAAGATGTGGCTTTGCCTCACACTGAGTGTAGTAAACATAGACTACATAGAATATTGGGACAAGCCAGGCACGGTGGCTTAGGTCTGTAATTCCAGCACTTTTGGAGGCTGAGGCGGGTGGATCATTTGAGGTTAGGAGTTCGAGATCAGCATGGCCAACATGGTGAAACCCCATCGCTACTAAAAATACAAAATATTAGCTGGGTTTGGTGGTGCATGCCTGTAATACCAGCTACTTGGGAGGCCGAGGCAGGAGAATTGCTTGAACCCAGGAGATGGAAGTTGCAGTGAACCAAGGTTGCGCTACTGCATTCCAGCTGGCCAACAGAGTGAAACTCTGTTTAAAAAAAAAAAGTCTTGAACCAAGATCCCTTATAGACAGTAAGGGATCTTGGTTCAACTCCATTATTCTACAGATGAAGAAAAGGAGGCTCAAAGAAGCTGTCTGCAGCTCCCTGCTTCCCCTACTACACTAGAAAGCCATGTTGCATTAAAATAACCACAGATCCTAGCCGGCCTGGTGTCTCACACCTGTAATGCCAACACTTGGGGAGGCTGTGAGGGAGGAGGAATGCTTACGTCCAGGAGTTTGGGCCCAGCCTGCTGTACATAGAGACATCCCCCTCTCTACAACAAAAGCAACAATAAAAAATTATCCGGGCGTGTTGGCGTGCACCTGTGGTCCTAGCTACTCTGGAGGATCACTTGAGCCCAGGAATTTGAGGTTGCAATGGGCTGTGATCGCGCCACTGCACTCTAGCCTGGGCGACAGACTGAGACCCCCATCTCAAAAAAAAAAAAAAAAAGAAAAGAAAATAGCCATAGTTTTCCTTGTCCGCCTTAGCTTCATTCGTGTCTCAGTGCAGCTTTGCCAATTTTCCTCTTTTCTGCAGGTTGCATCCCCTGTCCTGAGTGTCCGGCTTGGAGCGCGAGCGAGCTGCAGCCATGACGACCGCCATCTTGGAGCGCTTGAGTACCCTGTCAGTCAGCGGACAACAGCTGCGCCGCCTGCCCAAGATCCTGGAGGATGGGCTTCCCAAGATGCCTTGCACTGTCCCGGAAACGGACGTGCCTCAGCTCTTCCGGGAGCCTTACATCCGCACCGGCTACCGCCCCACAGGGCACGAGTGGCGCTACTACTTCTTCAGCCTTTTTCAGAAACACAATGAGGTGGTCAACGTCTGGACCCATTTACTGGCAGCCCTGGCCGTTCTCTTGCGATTCTGGGCCTTTGCTGAGGCTGAGGCCTTGCCATGGACGTCTACCCACTCCCTGCCACTGCTCCTCTTCATCCTGTCGTCAATCACTTACCTCACCTGCAGCCTTCTGGCGCACCTTCTGCAGTCCAAGTCGGAGCTCTCCCACTACACCTTCTACTTTGTGGACTATGTTGGCGTGAGCGTTTACCAATATGGCAGTGCTTTGGCTCATTTCTTCTATAGCTCTGACCACGCCTGGTATGAGCGGTTCTGGATTTTCTTCTTGCCAGCAGCTGCCTTCTGCGGCTGGTTATCCTGTGCTGGCTGTTGCTATGCCAAATATCGTTACCGGAGGCCTTACCCAGTCATGAGGAAGATCTGTCAAGTGGTGCCGGCAGGGCTGGCCTTCATCCTAGACATCAGCCCTGTGGCACACCGTGTGGCACTCTGCCACCTGGCTGGCTGCCAGGAGCAAGCAGCCTGGTATCACACCCTCCAGATCCTCTTCTTCCTGGTCAGTGCTTATTTTTTCTCCTGCCCGGTGCCTGAAAAGTACTTCCCGGGTTCCTGTGACATCGTGGGCCATGGGCATCAGATCTTCCATGCCTTTTTGTCCATCTGCACGCTCTCCCAGCTGGAGGCCATCCTCCTGGACTACCAGGGGCGGCAGGAGATCTTCCTGCAGCGCCACGGACCCCTGTCTGTCTACATGGCCTGCCTCTCCTTCTTCTTCTTGGCTGCCTGCAGTGCTGCCACCGCAGCCCTTCTGAGGCACAAAGTCAAGGCCAGACTGACCAAGAAAGATTCCTGAGGGTAGCAGGTGGGGCAAGGTGTGGAGGCAACCCCTCATAATTTGGAGAAAACTTGATACAATAGAAGTTGACTTTTAAAGGATGGGCTTTTAAATTAATACATATATCCAAGGACATGTTATAGCTGCAGTGTTTGAAAGCCAAAGGATTTCAGAGTTTTGTTGTTAATAAGAGGAATACTCCTTTTCCTTTTGGATCATAGCCTTGCAAGGCACAGGAAGGGAAGGGATCTTGGCTAAGATTCATGAGACATTGATTTAAGGAGAATCATCTTCATGCCTGAAAATTTAGCAAAATTTTGATTGTGGCCTCCAGGGGCAATTCCTAGAGCAGAATGGATAATAAAATTGGACTGGAAAGTAAATAGGTGGCTGGTCCTTACCCTGTTGGAATGGCTATCCTACTATGCTGGTGTTTGGTAATGGAATAAATTGACCCAAGGACCAAATTTCATTTAGATTTCAAATTGTCCAGGGTGGAAAAGTTTTCAAGATGACATAATGAATGACTCAGTTCATCTGATTTTGGTCCTTCCTTTCTCACCAGCTATAATACTAACCCTTTTCTCAGGATAACTGTCTACCTGGCAGTTTTCTCTGAAGTGTGTTCACTCCCATCCTTACCTTGCATGGTAATATAAAGGACAAGGAAGCAGTTATACTTCCAGGAAATGCTTGGATTTATGTGGACATTCAGGAAGCTTATTCTCATATAATAATACTATTATAAACAGTACTAGAAATTACAGTGCCAAGAACCACCAGGAGGCCCAGCCAATAGCGTAGATGCTGTATGGGGTCATGGGACCCTTCTGTTTTATGCCAGTGGACTACAGGATTACTTGAGAGTTATCAGGGCTGCCTTACAGACCAAGATATTGGGATTGCACCAGGGACTCTTCTGCAGATTTGACCAGCATGTTTTAAAAGTTCTTTGTAGGATGGTTCTAAGGGTCCCTCTAGGGACCTCATTATTTCAAGAGGAACCCAGGGTCCAGCCTCCTACATAGATGGTGCCCCATAAAGAACCCATGTAACTAACCCAGTTCAGGGTTCTCAGGCAGGCAGTTCTGCCTCAGCTTAGAGCAGAACTCTTAAAATACTCAAGTACAGGGATAGGCAACATGTGTGCTTACTGTGGATTGGTCCCTGAAGGTTCCTTTGGGTGAGAACATGGTTGGTTTGGAGCATTGCTGCCCACAAGCTTCTATGGATTAGGTGGTGCTTGGGATTGATGTGTTCTGGCCATGCAGCCCTCCCTGAGGATTTACTCCTGCACTAATCCAGTGAAGGAGGCTGTGTCAAAAGAAGGGCTCAGAAGGCTTCTTTTCACAGGCAATGATTTCTATCAGTATAAGGTCCCTTATTTACTAAAAAGGGACATGACTTAACTCCAGTTTGATGAACCTCCTCTGAGTTTACTTTGTTGTCTTCAAGTCTTTTGTTTTCTTCCTTTCTCTGAGATTTGTGGGTTTGGTGCCTTATAAATGGAAATGTGTGAACACTTAATATATGCCCATGTAGAATTTTCTGTTTTGGGTTATTGGAATTAGAAAAAATATACATTGCTCTTCAACTAGTGAATGAAAGAAACTTCAGAAAGCTAGAATTGCTTATCAATCAAAAGACTTTCTCAACCTGTATTTTGGCCACACACAAAAACGATATTCAACCGAAGCTTTCCAATAAGCTTTATAGCAAGAAAGCATGTGTCTTGTCAGCTACATTGTTTTCTTAGATAGATTTCTCCTGTTAATCCTCAAATATCTGAACTTATGTGCTACTGAAGTGTCTTATACAAGTTTCTGGTGTCTAGGCCAAATTCATGACAAATAAAATTAGCAAAACTGAACTGATTTGAACTGAACAAGAGGATGGCGAAATTGTGCAAATATGTTGTAAGTAGATTTAAATAGGGACTAGAAAGTGTTTGAAGTTTTCATTATTATGGATTCAAAGACTGTTATTTTGAAAGTTGGAAGGAGAAGGGAGGGAAGAGAGCAGAAGGGAAGAAGGTATAAGTCAAGCTCTTGAATATAACTGGTGGTATTGTGGGCAGAGATCTTTAGGTCAAATCTGGCTATTTTTAGAAAGAGAGAACCGGAGGTAGAGTAGTGATCTTCAGATGCGTGCACAGACCAGTGCCAATCTGAACGTTAATGACCTGTGACATGATGAGCACAGGAAGAGGCATGAAGATATTGCCATACAATTTTAATTTATAAAAGTATTGGTCCCTCAAGTGGTTGGAAATTTTTTTTTTTTTAATCTCTTTCTGAGACAGGGTCTTACTCTGTCACCCAGGCTGCAGTGCAGTGGTGCGTTTATGGCTCACTGCAGCCTCGACTTCCCCAACTCAAGCATTCCTCCCACCTGAGCCTCCTGAATAGCTGGTACTACAGGCGCATGCCACCACACCTGGCTAATTTTTGCATTTTTTGTAGAGACAGGGTATTGCCGTGTTGCTTCGGCTGGTCTTGAACTCCTGAGCTCAAGTAATCCACCCACCTCAGCCTCCCAAAGTGTTGGGACTACAGGCATTAGCCATCACGCCCAGCCTAGAAACAGTTTTTTAATAGGAGATATTTGAGAGGCATTGAGATAGACAGGAGACTCTATGACATGCCCTCAGAACACCAGAATCTTATTAGAAATAAACATAGGAAATGCAGATATTTTTAACTACTCAGACTTTTGAGGAATTACTCCTTTTAAAACATTTTTGTTTAAGTTAGTGTATCAGTAAGAAACACCTAGTTTAAAAGGAATAATTAACAATTTTATAAAGGAGATGGCTGTCTTATATCACCGTAGCCCCTCCAGCAGTTCATATCTACTGGAAATCCTGTTAGTTAACTCTCTCTCTTAATTTAGACTTTCAACCTATGAAAATGTAAATACCTTTGAAAAAAAACTAAACTATCAGTCATTTATATCTTCTCATGAATGAAATGCATTGTAGGGAGAGGAGATGGCAGGACACAGCAAATTAGGGACACATTTGCCTGCTTCTCTCTTGCCTAATTCTTCCTGACCTGTATTTACTGATGAACTAATAATACTTGTAGGACTCTGGGGGGGGGGGGTTCATTTCCCATTTCAGCTGAAAGTACTTCACTGAATAACAATATTCTCAAGAGTCTTCTACTGGCAGCCTGAAAGAAATAGGACTTTACATCCGTAGAATGAAGGTATTTATTCCTTCCTCTGTTGCCCACTTGTTCACAAAAAGTACCTTTATGCTTGAAAACAGGTTCTTTGGTTACTGCACTGTAGTTTCAAATAGTTCCTCCAGATGGCATTAATGTCTAACTCAGAAAGGGCACAGCCATTGTCCCCAGGGTTTCCGCCTACTAATTCTATTGGTCTTGTGTTTGCTTGATTGCTTGGCAAAGAAAAAATGGAGCTATTTTCTGTCTATATAAATCTACTTACGTGAATAACCATTAAAGTGATTTTGTATATGCATTGTTGTAGTGTCAGCAGTTTAAAGAAACAGCTACCTTGTTTCTTTCACAAGGTCTTGACAAGGACTACCTTGGAGAGGCCCCCTCTAAAAGGTTTTATTTATATAAACATTGCCAGGAAAAGGAGGTCAGGACACTTTACATCCATCAAGAGTCAGGAAAGTATAGAAGCTTTTAAAAAAAATCTCTATGCCCAGACCCCCATACACATATATACACACACAAATCCTAATACCTACTCGTGAGTAGAACAAATTTCTTCCCCGTAAAAAGCTATGAAGTTGATTTCTCTGAAGATTTCAATATAGTTAAATAAATATTCCTAGTTTCACAGATAATAGTATAAAAGATTTCAAAATATTTATTGGCTACAATTTTTTAAATGTAAAAATTATGAATTATACTATATTATTATGAATTCAACTATAGCAGTATTACAATGTATGTGTTGTGAAATGTGGCATCTATCAACAAACTAATTTTGTAGCCTTCAGAGTTAGATTGAAATAGCTGTGTAAGAGGTGCTTCTCTAGGCTACTGCAGCTTCAGTCCGCGGTACTATCACAATCACTAAGAAAACAACATTTCTATGGCTAGAGGCTCCGCTGGTCGAATTATGGTTGTCACTCTTACCCAAACCCTTTTTTTTGTCACCAGCAGAGGCCCTAGGCAGTTTGAAAATACTTCTGTTGTTACTAGTTTAACCACTCTCCAATGATTGATTTAGCAAGAACTTAGTGAGCACCTATTGGTGACAGGCACCACGTTGGAGATGCCACAGTGAGGAACAACACACCCGGTGGGCAGAGAGAGTGCCGTCTGCTAAATGAAGACCAGCATCTTTTCCTTGGGCCATGAAGGGTCCCTCTCCCCAGATCGTGGTTCCAATCACAGCCTGAGGGTCAGGAGGCTGGGACCTGGTTTGGGCCAGAACCTCTTCAGAAGGATTAAGCGCTCTCTCCTCTTTACCCCCAGAGGTTAGAAACATCTTCCCCTGTAGCAAGGCAGTCACCCTAAAGCTGCCTCTACTTACCATTACTCCTGCTACTTCTCCAACCCTTCTCACTGCCCTCTAGTTGTTTTAACTCAGTCCTGGGGATCCTTGACACATCCAGATACACAGAGAAGCCCTACATTTCAACAAGCAGTAGAGACTTCCCAGGTACATGAAGTCCCATCCTTCAAGGAAGGGGATGTGTGGTTCCAACTTGAGTACAGGTTCCTGACTTAGTAAGTTAAAGACAGCATGCTGCGCTCTGGCTACCTCCTTAAAAAATAACAACCATGTCCTTTGTGGAATTATTATAGAAATAACAGAAGGAAATTATTGCATTAAAAAGATAATCCATTTAAATATTAACTTTGGGAGCATGTCTATCTATGGTAAGGTCTTTTCTTACATAACAGGATTCTCACTGGAAGAGGTATTCACTATATTTTAAGATTCCAGGAGGCCCAGACCATATGGAAGGCTATATAATAACACCTCAAACTTTTTGTGCATTATGCTTTCTAAAACATTTCCACATCTATATGAGCTTCTAAATAACTGTATGAGGTAAGTAAGGCCAAACAGGTCTCCCCTGAACTAGAAAACACTAGAGAGTGACTGGTTTGAAACCACACAACTAATTATAATGTTTAAACTCATTTCTCCTTCAGATAAATTCAGGGTCCAGCTAATCAGAAACATCAGCACCAAATACTTGCAGAGCTTTTCACAGCAAACGAAGCACTTTTATGTATTATGTATACTTTAACATAATCTTTTAACTTTTGATCCTAATATCTCATGCATAGCCAGCGTCGTATCATTTCTTTTTTGAGTTAAAGTGACTTCACTCCACCCACATCCTTGGATGCAGAATACAGCATTCATTGCATCACAGAAGCTTCTCAGAACCCCAAAGTTTCATTGTCCACAGGCCCTTGGTGGCTGGATTATAAAGTCAAGTCCTACTCTCCACTGTTTCCTGAAAATATGTTTGGATCCTTGGATGAGAAAGTCTTCAATTTTGATAATCTTGCCAAATCCCAAATCCTCCTTTTCATCTTTTGATGGAATTGTCAGTTCTTTAAACAATCAGCTTTCCCAGGGATTTTGACAAGAGATATAAACTTGAACATGGGATTTTAAAAATGTTTCTCTGCCGTATGAAAGAGTTGCAGACTTAGTAGAAAGCATAAAAAAGTCGTTACTTCTTAAAGTAATATATGCTTATTAAAGAAACTGGAAAAGTAGGAAGAAAAGATAATCCTTGGGCCCATCACTAAAATAAAATCCCTGTTAGGGAAAAATAAGGCTTATGTCAAAATACTGTCAGTGATAAAAGGTGTAGCAGTGTCATGTAAAGATTCCTGAAAAAAAAAAAAGATACTGTAAACTAGAAATTTTAAGCAGCCTAGTACTTTATTCTATAAGTTACAAAATCAACAGTCTTTGGCTTAGTTTACAGGAGTACCAAGACAGTGACATTACACTCCCTTCTGACATTACATTATGTAGGTAATTTGATGATGTGGCTGATGCTGGCTCATTAATCCAAGCCAATGATACATTATCTCTCATGTTGAAAGAATTGTGTGAAATGTTTCTCCTGAATCAAGCTCTCAGAGAGGACTGTGCTAGAAATACCTTCACCGGAGGTAAGGACTAGCCTGCTGAACTGGTGAGTACGTGGATTCATTGACAGCCCTTCCACAGTGAGCACTACAAGGTGCCAGGCTCTGTTCTAGGCACCTGGGATACGGGAATGAATAAAACACACAAATCCCTGCCCTTATGGGAAAACAATGAACCAAATCAATAAATTATATGTTAGAAGGTGATGGTGCCAAGGAGAAACAGATAGCAAGGAGGAGAGACTGGAGGAGGGCATAAGTGCGCCATTTTAACAGGATCAGGGAACAACACCAAGAAAGGTGATGGAGCTGGCTCTGTTTCTCTCCCAGGCAAAGGGAAGAAGTGCAAGGACTCTGAGGCTAGGGCATTCCAGGAATGGCCAGGAGGCCAGTGTGAACAGAGAGGGAGAATACAGCAGAAGATGAGGACAGGTTGTATAGGTCTTATGAAGAGTTTTGCTTTTACTGTGACTTTGGTAATGGGGCATAGGGTGGGGGGAATTCTGTCCAAGGAAATTCAGGGTAGCCATTTATTGATATTGATTAATTACTAATTGCACATTATCTTGCCATTAGAAAACAGCAAATTCTGTTTCCTGCAATATACACAAAACCAGATTGGCATCAAGTTATTCGACGTGTAGGCCTGGCCCAGCAAACTCTGTTCCTGTGGCCACACACTCATGCTTGCAGAATTCTTCCCAGTTTCCTCCAAGAGCATTTTTAAAGTGTCCAGAATGTTGACCTCCGCTTTGAATGTTTTCTTATTCTTTGGACCCTAGTTTGTACTCTGGATAATCTTCTGGGCAGAAATGGAATGACATGTCTAGGGCAGAGCCTGTAAATTGGGGATGATAACAGTTTATATTATCTAGTGCTCACCACTTGCCAAGAACTGTTGTTTTCCAAGATTCTTTCATTTAACCCTCATTGTAGCCCTGTGAGATAGGTACTAATACTGTCTCCACTTTGCAAATGAGGAAACTGAGACATAAAGTAAATTTGCCCACGATTACCTGGCTCTTGGGTAATGGGATCTCACAGATGCTCAGGCCTTTGAATTTAGAGACTATATTCTTAGCCATCAAAATTAAGTAAGTGTAGAAGATTCTTTCATCAAACTTCCCACATTGACACTTGTGTGAACCAGAAAAAGTTTAAAATTAAGAGGGAAGTATGATGTAGATTTCTGTCTCCCCCCCTCTCATAAATGAAGTAAACCTAAGGATGCAGTTCTCATTTCATTTCTGGACACTTTAGCCAAGCTAAAGTCCTTATACTATTTTTGTTGAATGACACCAAGGCTGAGATTCCTAAATGTATTTTGTGCTGGAATACAACATGGAGCAACTCACATTACAGACAGTCTCAGAAGCCCCCTGTAATGACCTGAAGGATCTGAAGGACTGAAACTCACTTTAAGAACCGCTGACCTCACATTATTTTCCCATGCTTCTTTAATATGTATAAAATGACTCTAGTGAATACTTTCTTATCTTCAGGACCTTTTAATATATCTTATTCTTCATTAAAATAAATTTGAACATGATTCCAGGCTAAACCAATTTTTTTTTTTTTTTTTTTTTTTTTTTTTTTGAGGCAGAGTCTCACCCCGTTGCCCAGGCTGGAGTGCAGTGGTGTGATCGCGGCTCACTGCAACCTCTGCTTCCTGGGATCAAGCGATTCTCCTGCCTCAGCCTCCCAAGTAGCTGGGACTACAGGCGCCCACCACCACGCCTGGTTAATGTTTGTGTTTTTAGTAGAGACGGGGTTTCACTTTATTGGTCAAGCTGATCTCTAACTCCTGACCTCAGGTGATCCACCCGCCTCAGCCTCCGAAAGTGCTGGGATTATAGGTGTGAGCCACCGCACCCGGCCAGTAAACAATTTCTTCAAGACAACAATGGCAACAGACAAAATATCTCCATCTAGTGTTTTTTCTAAACAGGAACAAGTTATCTTGGAATCTAATTTTACTCTAGGAAAAATACCTTTGCACACAGTACCTGGCACAAAGTTTGTGTTTGGAAAGTGCTAGTGGTAATAATCGCAGTCATTATTTCTATCACTTCACACTGAGCAATGTGCTGTGAGTTCTGCACAAACTCATCCATACTCTCCATGCGCTCCCAGACATCTCTCACCAGCATAGGAGCTCTATGTCCTTGGGAGGGATTCTTCTCCACCCAGAGTAAGATGTATTTCATCTTCCCAGAGAAATGGGGGATTTCTTGCTTTCCTCCACATTCCTTCCCTGACACTCAGTCTCCACGATCACACTCTCCCAGCCATCAGAAAGAACCTACCATTGGTACACACGCCACCAGACATGCTGGCAGCACCACCCTTTCTCACTATGGTCCCCATGTGTCCTCAGACTACAGAAGAAACCCTACAGGTCCACATACTCACTTTTTCTACCTCTCGATTCCCATCTATTATGTGTTTAATTGTGTCCCCTAGAAAGATATATTGAAGTCCTAAACCCTGCTAACTCAGTTAGTGACCTTATTTGGAGACAGGGTAGTTGTACATGTAAACAGTTAAGATGAGATCATACTGGACAATTTCTTAATTCAGTATGACTGGTGGCCTTATAAGAAGAGAAGACAGAGGAAAGACAGTCATGTGAAGACATAGAGACACACACAGGGAGAGCACGATGTGACAATGGAGGCAGAGATGGGAGTTATGTATCTGCAGGCTAAAGAGTGCCAAGGATTGCTGGTAACAACCAGAAGCTGTGGGGTGGGGTGCCTGGGTTAGGGGGAGGGGCAGGCAGAGAGAGAATGGCCTTGCCAGCACCCTAATTTCAGACTTCTAGCCTTCGGAACTGAGAGAAAGTTTGTGTTGTTTAAAGCCACTCAGCTTGTGGTACTTTGTTATGGTGACCCTAGAAAATTTAATACAGCATCCTAGGGCCAACCTCAGTTTTTACCTCCCTGTGAAATTGACACAATTTTTCCTAACCAGTGTCTCTTAGTCTCACAGCAAGCACAGGTAGAGGATGGAACACGAAGACTCCCCCTTCCCCCCACCTATACCCTATTAAAGGGAGAAATGGGATTTGCAGGTCTCAGCAGAGATACTGCTGGGAAGCTTACCACATGTATGAATACAATACAACCTCTGTGGTAGGGAGTTAAGTACGGAGGAAAAGTTGTGAACAGCAAGTTTCAGTGTGGCTGTGTTTCCCATCTGAGTCTACCCTGTGTAAGCAGGTGCTCCTGGGTTGCACCTTGGCAACTTCCCACTTGGGTCTTTGCCTCTACTCTCAGTACTCACAACCAACTCATCTACTGCAAGCACCTTCATCTCTGGGTGCAAAGGCTTTAAATTCACCGTCTGCCTCACATTCCAGTGGAGATAATAACAAAAAATACATGGTTAACCCAACAAATAGGGAAAAGGCCTCCGCGAAAAGCTCCAGCCGTCTAGCCTCCTCTGTGGCCCACCAGAAAGCCTTCTGCTCTTTTCATAAACTCTACCTTGAAGAGGGATTATTAGATGCCCTCCTACCCTCTAAAAGGATCTGGTGTGTGTGTGTGTGTGTGTGTGTGTGTGTGTGGTGTGTGTGTGTGTGTGTGTGTGTGTGAGATTGATGTTTATACAGAACTGGCGGTGGGGGAGGTGAAAAGGAAAGAAAGACTTGAGTCACATAAACCAAACCCTTCTACATATTGCATTCTCTAAAGTGTCCAGGATATTTCCCCCCACTTTTCTCCTTTGTTTTTACCTTAATCTGTCTTTAATCTTCCATAGTTTTTCCAATTCCCAGTCACTGCCCAAACTCTCCATTCACCATGCTCCCCCAGACAATGGTAATAACAGTCAAGAAGCGCTTACTATTGTGACATGGTAAAACTGCCCCATAAAACTGCATACCTCAACCATACCTCGGCTTTCTGTTGAAACTGCTCTCTGTGCTAACGTGACAGGCAAGCAGTCCAAACCCACGCCATCTTGGCTCCTGCACCTTGTAATAGGTAACTAAGGTCTGTAATTCCCATCCACTACCTAGACAATGTGTAAACTAACGCTTATCTTGACTTCTGTAAACCACTTAAGTAACAATCAGAGTGACAAAAGTCCCCTGGCCCTTGGAATGTCCGGAACCCCTCACCCTCATCTCCACCCAGGAGGTGATTTACAGAATCCACTAGCCCTCGGAATGTCTGAAAGCCCCTCATCCCCATCGCTGCTCCCCACCCTCGCCCCCGAGGTGGTTTTAGGGGTATAAAAGGTCTTGACACCCTCCTTTTGGGGCCACGGGTTGGAGAGACGGGAGTCCTCTGTGGCCGTCGGCAATAAAGACCCTGCAATTTGGCATACTTTTGTCTTGGTGTTGACTTTCTATACTCGGTTCAGTACAACACTATGTGCCAGGCACTATGGTAAGTGCTAACATATATGAACTCATTTAATGCTCACAACAACCTTGTGAATTGGGAATGATTATTATGATTCCTGTTTATGGCTATAAAAAGGTTAAGAAACTTCTCAGGGTCACAGAGCTGGTAAGTGATAAAATTAGGATATATACCTCTGTAGTCTAACTCTGTAGTCTATACCATTTTATTTTTTAATTATGAAAAACCTTGAACATATACAACAGAATTGTATCATGTGATCACACACACAATTAACAAATCATGAGCAATCTAGTTTCATCTATATCCATATTCACTGGCTTCTGTCCATATTATTTTGAAGCAAATCCCAGATATTACATAATTTTTTCCATAACACATACTTTTCACGTATCTTCAAAAGATGAAGATTCTTTAAACAAGAACACAATATCATTACGTCTAAAAAACTGAAGAACAATTCCTTAACATCAAATATCCTGTGTTTGAATTCCTAATAGTCTCATAAATGTCATAATTATTTTAAATATTTAGTTTAAATCAGGATCCCAATAGGACCCACACATTACAATTGGTTGACTTTTTACTTAAATCTCTTTTAATTTATAGGTTTCCCTTCTACCTCAGTCTTTTTACTCCTTTCCCATTCAGTTGTTGGCAAAACAGAGTCATTTGTCCTGGAGAGTTTCCTACAGTCCACCACATCATTCTCCCTTTGGGGTACTGTATTATAGACTTTTCATTCCACAGATTTTAGAGAGGGGAAAACTCAATGAGGTGATTTCCAGACTCACTGGAGCTTTCGTGAACTCCACAAAATTATAAGTAAATTCTGAACGTGTGAATATGTACATTTTAGGGAACCAAAGTCTAGAGCTTTCGCAAGATTTAAAAAATGATCCCATGATCCCCAAACAATTAATGATCATTAGCTCTGGTCCTGGCTTTTCATTTTAGATATGAAAAACAGGAGACTTGGGTGGGTAAATTGTCCAAACTCACATAAATATTCTTAATAGAACAGGAATGTGGCTCTCAGGACCTAACCTGTTCCACTTTTGGTTTCATGCTGCATATGTGAAAGGGGAAAAGCATCCCAGGGCCACCCTCAGTTTTGACCTCCCTATGAAATTGACACAATTTTTCCTAACCAGTGGCTTTGAGATGTGATTTGAGCTGCTCAATAGGAGGTGTCAAAGTTATTTCCCCATTGTTTCAAAGTTGTAATTTACCTGAATTAATGAATTCACTTCTGGTCCACATTTGGAATCTAAAATTGTAGTCAATATTACTACCACAATATTCTCACTTCTCTTTCTCCGTACTATTGAGAGTTTTATTATGCCAGAGATGTCTCACAGGCAGGATGCCAAGATCAGTGATCTGTCCTGAGCTAAATGAGAACTATCTTTCCTAGATGTGAGAGGATTGAGGTGAAGTGTAAGTAATACTCAGTTGGGAACCAGTCATTAATGGATCGTTCCTTGATCTCTTTTGGTCGGGGGATTTCTCATTAGTAAAATGAGCTAACTGGATTGTGTCAATTACTTTTCAAGCATTTTGACTGTGACCATGATATACTCTCACTATGAATGTGTATGTATTTATATATCTTGAAAAAACTTTCACTGAATTATTCTTACATACAAAATGGAATGCATCTGGATAATTTCTATTCTTTTTAAAAAAATAATTCTGGTTGTGGTCACAATCTATTAAGTTGATTTTAAGAACTGCTAAAGGAAATCTGCTGGTAGTTTGAAACAATACTTTCCCAGGTGACCTCTGAGTCATCATTCATTCATTAACTGTAGTTGGTCAGTCATTTTAAAACTATTTAATGAGTATGTAATGCTAGGCACTGTGATGAGAGTTAGGAAAATGGCAATGAAAAAATGAAAAACCTCTTCTTTTGATGCTTGTATCCTGCGAAGTATGTTTGATCAGCTTTGACAAGGAAAGAAAATTCCAAAAGAATCAGCTAAAGCCATTGAATATGTTTGACTTAAGGGAGGAAACGGCAGCAGAAATACAGGTTTTTCCAAACCCCAGGCAGGAGCCCACATCAACACTAAAATAGTCTAAACCCAAATTATGTAATTTTTGTATCAAATGGGGATCTCCTGTGGATCCTAAATCTGTTCCAGAATCTGCCTGGAAATCACTGGATGTTTCTCTCTTTCTCATACTTTGCAAAGATCGAAGTAGTTGATTGGGCTCTCTTTTTAGGTAAAATATTTCAGAGGCCAGTCACAAGGAATGCTAGAGAGCACTCTGACTGAGGGCCATCTTTTCCCATCTTATCCCATATTCACACGCTCATCACACCCCCAGTACCTGCAAAACCTGCAGGTATGTAATTGGTTGTTTTCTTTTCCAGAAATGATGCTGTACCACTTTTATCCAGCAGAGGGAAGCAGAACACCAAAATCACTGCAGAAATAATCCGGGACACACGCACACACAGCCCTTTGGAATTTTTTGTCCTGTGAATTTAGGTACTTAAGAATAAGAATGTCACAGTTTTGAAAACAAATTCTGGGTAAAGCCAGCTCTGGGCAAAATGCTGAAAGAGGAGAGGTTTATTTTCGCTGACTGCTTATGGCCTGTCCCATCGGGATTTCCTGGAACACATCACCCAGTCCACAAGGCCCTCTTTCAGGCTTGGCTCCTGGCAGTCTGACCTTTCCATTTTTTTTCCATTCCCCAAGTTTTGGAACATCTGGTAAAATCATGTAACATTCTGTGGGCTTCTGAGTCAGGCTTTATGCAATGGCCTTTCAACCATGGCGTTTCCTACTTTAGCTGCCAGGAATGATCAGTTTCCTACCCTCTTTTATATATTCCACAAAGTGGGAAATGGTGGGTACAAAGTGAAGTGCAGTACATGCTAAGTGGTCATGTTTGGGAGAAATGAGATACAAAGTCTTTTTTTTTTTTTTTTTTTTGAGACAGGGTCTCACTCTGTTGCCCAGGCTGGAGTGCAGTGGCATAATCTCTACTCACTGCAACCTCTGCCTCCCGGGTTCAAACGATTCTCCTGCCTCAGCCTCCTGAGTAGGTGGGACTACAGGCACACGCCACCAAGCCCAGCTAATTTTGTATTGTTAGTAGAAACAGGGTATTGCCAGGCTGTTCTCAAACTCCAAGCCTCAAGTGATCTGCCTGCCTTGGCCTCCCAAAATGCTGGGATCACAGGCATGAGCCACTGCACCTGACCAGGATACAAACTCTTAATCATACCAGACGTTCTGAGGATCCAGGTACTTTTCTGAAGTCCTGCCTTTCCTCCTGCCCCCCTTCTTTACAGACCTGTCCCTGTGCCTTCTAACACGGATGCAGTACTGTCTGACTCCCCCTCCTTAGAGATGATGGCATTTTTAGGAGGCCATAGACCAACAGAAGTTGTCTTCATGCATTTCTGGGGTCTGAAAGTAGTAAACACACCCCTTAGCCACTTCACTGGTATGCTTTTCTGGGAGAGAAAGGCATGAGCAGAGGGCACTCCTCAAATAGAAACAGATGCGATAATGGACAATAGGCTTAGGCATGACTCAGCCTTTCCAGCTCCACAAGCTCCTTCCCTACCCAATCCAGGAATATAGATCCAAGTGCAACCATGCACTTAGTCAAGAAGGGCTCTTCAAAGTGTGTCCTAATGCCATGAAATTTACTTTTATTAAGAGAGTGGGTAGGAAGGGATCACGGAACTTGCAAAAGTTTAAGGTTATCATGAAGAGTCAGCAAGAATTACAGTGACCAGTGATTCCGGGTAATCAGCATCAATGAGGTGGAGAGAAGTGAGAGGCACTGTGGGGATCGTTTCCATGTGAGACCCCTCAGCGCCTTGTCTTTGAAAGGTTAAACTTGCCATCTTGACATATTTCTCCAGTGACTGGCATCCATCCTCAGTTGGTGTGTAAGGTATAATACAATGGACAGGTACTTTAAAAGTTTTCAGTAACTTCTACAATGCTAATCAATGTTTCAGGAATAGGGTTACATTTCTTTCAATTTAAAGCCAGTGTGGTGGCTCACACCTGTAGTCCCAGCACTTTGAGGGGCCGGGACGGGTGGATCACCTGAGGTCAGGAGATCGAGACTAGCATGACTAAAATGGTGAAACCCAGTCTTTACTATAAATGCAAAAATTAGTGGGCCATGGTGGCGCACGCCTGTAATCACTCGGGAGGCTGAGGCAGGAGAATTGCCTGAACCCAGGAGGCAGTGGTTCCAGTGAGCTGAGATAGCATCCACTCCAGCCTGACAACAAGAGCGAAACTTTGTCTCAAAAAAATAAAAATAAAAATAAAATAAGCAAGTTTTGTAAAAAGCACCAAAGGCAAAAAAAGTTAATTGAAGTTTTTAAAAACCATATTAAACTGCTGCGCTAAGGTAATGTACTTATGGAGAATGAAAAGAGAAAAAGGCTTAAAAAAGGACAAGAAGATGATCCAAGATGGCCAAACAGGAACAGCTCTGGAGTGCAGTTCCCAGCGAGAACACAGAGGGTGAGTGGTCACCACATTTCCAAATGAATTTTTACTGCCCACAGACCAGGAGATTCACGAGTGGAAAAGCACCACGAGTCTCCAGCATGGCTGTTTCAGCCGGTGCAGCGGGTCTCTGCACAAAAACTCACACAAATCTGGGCGCCATTTCAACTGGTGACTGGAACGACTGGGAGACAGAGTCACCTGTTCAACTGAAAAAAGGGGGGCTGAAATAGGGAGCCAGATGATCTGGCTTGGCGGGTCCCACCCCCACAAAGACCAGCAATCTGAAACGCTCTGGATTGAGAGTTTCACAGCAAGCACAGCTGGACCCTGGATGGTCCAGCTCTGTAGGGGGAAGGGTATCCGCCATTACCTAGGGAGTCCACCACTACTGAGGAAGTCCACCATTACTGAGGCAGTCTGCCATTACCAAGGCAGTCCTCCATTACAGAGACAGTAGGCCATTACTGAGGCAGACCGCCATTACTGAGGCAGTTATAGCTATACCTCTATAAACAAAACTGCAAGGAAGTTCACACAGCAGCTGGGCAGAGCCCATGGCAGCTCAGCAACGCCTCTTCTGGTAGACTGTGACTAGGCTACCTCTTTGCTGGGCAAAGCATCTCTGAAAAAAGGCAGCAGCATGTCAGGAACTTATAAATAAAGCCCCACCTTCCCAGAACAGAGCACTTGGGAAAAAAAGGCAGTTATGAGTTCTGCTGCAGCAGACTTAAACGTACCTGCCCAGCAACTCTGAATGGAACAACGGAGCTTACAGGTCAGCACTTGAGCACGTATAAGGGACAGACTGTCTCCTCAAGCAGCTCCCCGACCCCCGTATATCCAAAGAGACACCTCATAAAGGAGAGCTCAGGCTGACATCTGGCGGGTATCCTTCTGCGACAAAGATAACAGAAGAAGAAACTGGCAGCAACCCTTACTGTTCTGCAGCTGCTGCAGGTGATCCCCAGACAAGCAGAGTCTGGAGTGGACCTCCAGCAGACCTATAGCAGAGGGGCCTGGCAGTTAGAAGGAAAACTGAAAAACAGAAAAAAATAACTTCATCATCAATTAAAAGGACATCCACTCAGAGACCCCATCCAAAAGTCATCAACTATGAAGGTCACAGGTAGATAAAAGCCACAAAGATGGGAAGAAACCAGTGCAGAAAGGATGAAAACACCCAAAACCAGAACACCTCTCCTCCTCCAAGGGATCACAACTCCTCACCAGCAAGGGAACAAGGCTGGATGGAGAATGAGTCTGATGAATTCACAGAAACGGGCTTCAGAAAGTGAGTAATAACAAACTTCTCTGAGCTAAAAGAACATGTTCTAAACCAATGCAAAGAAACTAAGAAACTTGAAAAAGGTTTGATGAAATGCTAATGAGAATAAACAGCTTAGAGAAGAATATAAATGAATTGATGGAGCTGAAAAACACAACAGGAGAACTTCACAAAGCATACACAAGTTTCAATAGCTGAATCGACCAAGCAGAAGAAAGGATATCAGACTGAAGATCAACTCAATGAAATAAAATGAGAAGGCAAGACTAGAGAAAAAAGAGTAAAAAGAAATGAACAAAGCCTCCAAGAAATATGAGATTATGTGAAAAGACCTAATCTACTTTTCATAGGTGTTCCTGAATGTGACAGAGAGAATCAAACCAAGCTGGAAAACACTCTTCAGGATATTATCCAGGAGAACTTCCCCAACCTAGCAAGGCAGGCCAATATTCAAGGCCAGAAAATACAGAGAACACCACAAAGATATTCCTCAAGAAGAGCAACCCCAAGGCACATAATCATCAGGTTCACCAGGGTTGAAATGAAGGAAAAATGCTAAGGGCAGCCAGAGAGAAAGGTCGGGTTATCCACAAAGGGAAGCCCATCAAACTCAGAGCAGATCTCTCGGTAGAAACTCTGAAAGCCAGAAGAGAGTAGGGGCCAATATTCAACATTCTTAAAAGAACTTTCAACCTAGAATTTCACATCCAGCCAACTAAGCTTCATAAGCAAAGGAGAAAGAAAATCCTTTACGAACAAGCAATTGCTGAGAGTTTTCATCACCACCAGGCCTGCCTTACAAGAGCTCCTGAAAGAAGCACTAAATGTAGAAAGGAACGACCAGTACCAGCCCCCCCAAAAACATAACAAATGGTAAAGACCATTGAAACAACGAAGAAACTGCATCAACTAATGGGCAAAACAAGCTAGCATCAAAATGGCCATATCAAATTCACATGTAACAATATTAACCCTAAATGTAAATAGACTAAATGCCCCAATCAAAAGACACAGACTGGCAAATTGGATAAAACGTCAAAACCCATTGGTGTGCTGTATCCAAAAAACCCGTCTTACATGCAAGGATACACAAAGGCTCAAAATAAAGGGATGGAGGAAGATTTACCAAGCAAATAGAGAGACAGAGAAAAAAAAAGCAGGAGTTGCAATCCTAGTCTCTGATAAAACAAACTTTAAATCAACAAAGATCAAAAGAGACAAAAAAGGGCATTACATAATGGTAAAAGGATCAATGCAACAAGAAGAGCTAACGATCCTAAATATATATGCACCCAATACAGGAGCACCCAGAAACATAAAGCAAGTTCTTAAAGACCTACAAAGAGATGTAGACTCCCACACAATAATAGTGGGAAACTTTAATATGTCACTGTCAATATTAGACAGATCAACGAGACAGAAAATTAACAAGGATATCCAGGACTTGAACTCAGATCTCGACCAAGCAAACCTAATAGACATTTCCAGAACTCTGCACCCCAAATCCAAAGAATATACATTCTTCTCAGCACCACATCATACCTACTGTAAAACTGACCACATAATTGGAAGTAAATCACTCCTCAGCAAATGCAAAAGAACAGAAATCATAACAAACAGTCTCTCAGACCACAGTGCAATCAGATTAGAACTCAGGATTAAGAAGCTAACTCAGAAGCACACAACTTCATGGAAACTGAACAACTGGCTCTTGAATGTTGACTAGATAAACAATGAAATGAAGGCAGAAATAAAGATGTTCTTCGAAGCCAACGAGAACGAAGACACAACATACCAGAATCCATAGGACACATTTAAAGCAGTGTCTAGAGGTAAATTTATAGCAATAAATGCCCACATGAGAAACAAGGAAACATCTAAAATCGACACCCTATCGTCAAAATTGAAAGAGCTAGAGGAGCAAGATCAAAAATCTCAAAAGCTAGCAGAAGACAAGAAATAACTAAGATCAGAGCAGAACTGAAGGAGATAGAGACACAAAAAAATCCTTCAAAAAAAAATCAATAAATCCAGGAGCTGTTTTTTTTTTTAAAAAGATCAACAAAACAGACAGACCACTAGCCTGATTAGTAAAAAAGAAAAGGGAGAATAATCAACTAGAAGCAATGAAAAAACGAGGAAGGGGATATCACCACCGATTCCACAGAAATACACACTACCATTAGAGATTACTACAAACAACTCTATGCACATAAACCAGTAAATCTGGAAGAAATGGATAAATTCCTGGACACTTGCACCGTCCCAAGCCTAAACCAGGAAGAAGTCAAAACCCTGAAAAGACCAATAACAAGGGCTGAAGTTGAGGCAGCAATTAATAGTCTACCAACCAAAAAAGGCCCAGGTCCAGATGCATTCACAGTCAAATTCTACCAGACATACAAAGAGGAGCTGGTACCACTCCTTCTGAAACTATTCCAAACAATCCAAAAAGAGGGAATCCTTCCCAAATCACTTTATGAGACCAATATCATCCTGATACCAAAACCCGGCAGAGACGCAACAAGAAAGGAAAACTTCAGGCCAATATCCATGATGAACATAGATGCAAAAATCTTCAATAAAATACTAGCAAACTGATTGCAACAGCATATCAAAAAGCTTATCCATCACGATCAAGTAGGCTTGGGGATGCAAGGCTGGTTCAACATACTCAAGTCTATAAATGTTATTCACCACATAAACAGAACCAGACAAAAACCACAATTATCTCAATAGATGCAAAGGCCTTCCACAAAATTCAACAGCGCTTTATGCTAAAAACTCTCAATAAACTAGGTATCGATGGAACATATCTCAAAATGATAAAAGATATTTAAGACAAACCCACAGCCAATATCATACTGAATTGGCAAAAACTGGAAGCATTCCCTTTGAAATCTGGCACTAGACAAGGATGCCCTCTCTC
Source organism: Plecturocebus donacophilus (assembly GCA_004027715.1). Classification (NCBI taxonomy): domain Eukaryota; kingdom Metazoa; phylum Chordata; class Mammalia; order Primates; family Pitheciidae; genus Plecturocebus; species Plecturocebus donacophilus. The sequence continues at coordinate 76,280 of PVKP010002794.1, forward strand.
ACCACTCCTATTCAAAATAATATTGGAAGTTCTAGCCAGAGCAATTAGGTGAGAAAAAGAAATAAAAGGCATTCAATTAGGAAAGGAGGAAGTCAAATTGTCTCTATTTGCAGATGACATGATTGTATATTTAGAAGACCCCATCGTCTCAGCCCAAAATCTCCTTAAACTGATATGCAACTTCAGTAAAGTCTCAGCATACAAAATCAAGGTGCAGAAATCACAAGCATTCCTATACACCAATAACAGACTTAAAGAGAGCCAAATCAAGAACAAAATGCCATTCACAATTGCTACAAAGAGAATAAAATACCTAGGAATACAACTAACGAAGGATGTAAAGGACCTCTTCAAGAACTACAAACCACTGCTCAAGGAAATAAGAGAGGACACAAACAGATGGAAAAACATTCCATGCTCATGGTTAGGAAGAATCAGTATTGTGAAAATGGCCATACTGTCCAAAGTAATTTACAGATTCAACGCTATCTCCATCAAGCTACCTATGACTCTCTTCACCAAACTGGAAAAAAACACCTTAAACTTTAAATGGAACCAAATGAGAGCCCGCATAGCCAAGTCAATTCTAAGCAAAAAGAACAAAGCTGGAGGCATCACGCTACCAGACTTCAAACTGTACTACAAGGCTACAGTAATCAAAACAGCATGGTACTGGTACCAAAACAGAGATATAGACCAATGGAACACAACAGAGGCCTCGGAGACAATGCCACATATCTACAACCGTCTGATCTTTGACAAACCTGACAAAAACAAGCAATGGGGAAAGGATTCCCTGTTTAATAAATAGTGTTGGGAAAACTGGCTAGCCATGTGCAGAAATCAGAAACTGAACCCCTACCTGACACCTTACACTAAAGTTAACTCCAGATGGATTAAAGACTTAAACATAAGACTTAACACCATAAAAAGAAAGAAAACCTAGGCAAAACCATTCAGGACATAGGCATAGGCAAGGACTTCATGACTAAAACACCAAAAGCATTGGCAACAAAAGCCAGAATAGACAAATGGGATGTAATTAAACTCCAGAGCTTCTGCACAGCAAAAGAAACAGTCACTAGAGTGAACCGGCAACCAACAGAATGGGAAAAAATTTTTGGAATCTACCCATCTTACAAAGGGCTAATATCCAGAATCTACAAAGAACTAAAACAGATTTACAAGAAAAAAAATAAACCCATTCAAAAGTGGGCAAAGGATATGAACAGACACTTTTCAAAAGAAGACAAATATGAGGCCAAGAAACATGAAAAAATGCTCATTATCACTGGTCATTAGAGAAATGCAAATCAAAACCACACTGAGATACCATCTCATGCCAGTTAGAATGGTGATCATTAAAAAGTCTGGAGAAAAACAGATGCTGGAGAGGATGTGGTGAAATAGGAATACTTTTACACTGTTGGAATGTGTAAATTAGTTAAACTATTATGGAAGACAGTGTGGTGATTCCTCAAGGATCTAGAGATAGAAATACCATTTGACTCAGCAATCCTATTACTGGATATATATCCAAAGGATTATAAATCGTTCTGTTATAAAGACACATGCACACGTATGTTCATTGCAGCACTGTTTAAAATAGCAAAGAGCTGGAACCAACCCAAATGTCCATCAATGATAGACTGGACAAGGAAAACATGGCACATATACACCATGGAATAGTATGCAGCCATAAAAAACAATGAGTTCATATCCTTTGTAGGGACATGGATGAACCTGGAAACCATCATTCTCAGCAAACTGACACAAGAACAGAAAATCAAACACCACATGTTCTCACTCATAGGCAGGTGTTGAACAATGAGAACACATGGACACAGGGAGGGGAGCATCACACACTGGGGTCTGTTGGAGGGGGACTAGAGGAGGGACAGCAGGGGGCAGGTAGGGAGTTGGGGAGGGATAACATGGGGAGAAATGCCAGATATAGGTGATGGGGTTGGAGGCAGCAAACCACATTGCCATGTATATACCTGTGCAACAGTCCTGCATGTTCTTCACATGTACCTCAGAACCTAAAGTGCAATAAAGTTTATATATATAAAATAAAAATAAAAAAAGGACAAGAATGGGAAACAGATGTATTAAGGGGAGAAAAAGTGTTAACAAACTCTCTGGGTAGGGTATGGCAAGCAGTCATCAATAACTGCCTCAGGTGCCACTTAATGCATTCATGTCCTGGGCCTCAGGAGCTTCATGCAAGTTAGTGAAACCCAACAGGGGGATTTACTCTGACAAGCAGCAATAAAAGTAAAGCTGCTGTCTGTATTGGTAGTAAACTACCTGTGATTTTGAGACATGCCTTCTGTGTCTGGCTTATTACTCTATCATGTTCCTAAACTGGTTTGTCACAAACACCTGTTACAAAAATCAGATTCCTGGCCTCCACATTAGACCTAATGAATCCAAATCTCTGGGCACTGGGTTTTGATTACTTTTGTTTTTTTTTTAAGCTCCTCAGCAATGATGGATAGGTTTCTTCCCCCACTCCCTCCGCCGCCCCCCCACCAAATATGTGTCAGGAATAGGATTTCGTTTCTTTTAAGAAAAAATAAGCAAGTTTTGTAAAAAGCATCAAAGGCAATACCTATGATACTGACAATATTTCACCTCACTCATCTGCTTCTTTCCCATGAGTTAGTCTTTCTCTTTGAAGCAGCTGTGTTTCTCCTAGTGGTTATGATCTTTACCTTACAGCTGCAGTTATAAACGAGGTACTGAGATGACTACCCATTCAACCTCCAGCTCCTCCGTCAACAAATATGGAGTACCTATCAGAGTGCAACCTGTCATGCGGCACATACTCAAGGCTCTGCCAACAAGAATAAAGAAGGTGTTTAATGGAAAGGACTGACAGTAGAATAAAGAGAGCTGCCCGGGCGCGGTGGCTCACGCTTGTAATGCGAACACTTTGGGAGGCGAGGCGGGAGGACCGCTTGAGTCCAGGGATTCGAGACCAGCTTGGGCAACAGTGAGACACCATCTCTATACAAAAGCAAAACTTAAAAAGAGAGTTACAAAGGGAGAAAACATATAAGGTGGCAGTGGAAGGCTGAAGGATGAGATGACTGCATTAGTTCATTGACCATCCCTGGCCAAGAGAAACACAATCATGACAGAAACAAAACTGCCCACAAGAAGCATGGGTCTGGGTTAGTAGCACTACCAACTGGACCAACCATTTACACTTCTGTGTGAAATGGGGCAGAGCGGGGAGAAAAGAATCCCTGAGCTCACAGCGTTGGCGGCGCGCGGTGAGGTCCGCCAGGGCTAGGTGGAAGGAGGGAAGGAACGTCCTTCTCTGCAACTCATTTAGGGGCCTGCTCAGACCCCGGACCTCACAGCGAAAACTACCGCCTCACTATACTCTCGCCTTTCCTCCACCTACCCAACAGCTCCCACGTCTCATCCTCTGGCAGCGGGGCGAGGCGGAGCGAGGCGGAAGGGGAGGGGCCGGCACAACCTTGCCCACTAGCCGCGCCCCAAGGCCGCGGCCTCCTTACCGCGAGATGGCGGAGTCCCGCGGACGGCGCACGCGCAAACATGTGACGTCTGCGCCCCCTGGCCCCACCCTCTGCTGTAGGAGTTCCGGATGTTTAGCGTTACCATGGAGCCTGGAGGTGCGCGCGAATGTTGCTTGTCGCCTGGGCAACCGGAGAGGACGAAGCAGGACCTAGGTGGCGGTGGTGGTACTGGCTGCAATGGTGTCCAATCCCGTGCATGGCCTGCCCTTGCTTCCGGGCATGTCCTTTAAGGACTTCACGGTGAGAAGTTACCTGCCGGACTCCCAACCTGTCCTCACCTGCCAGCAGCCCAGGAGGGTTCCCGGCTCCCTGCGCCTCCATTTCCCTGTACTCAAGTCTGTCTGCTCTCCAAACACGTCTTCTGCCCTGACGCCGTTTTTTCTTCTCGGCCGAACTTCTGCGGTTCATCCCTAGGCAGCCTCATCCTCCCTCTCCAGTCCTTTGCCCTCCGCCTCATCCCTCTCCAGTTTTTTTCCACTCCATCTTGGCAGTCTGTTGGTGCCGCCTTTCTCATCCCGTTAGCCGCGTTTTTACTTAGGCTCTGCTCCTCCAGGCCCCTGCCTCTTGTCCCTTTAGATCACTGTTTCTCCCACGCTACTCCCAAGCTATCTCTGCACCTAGCCCATTCTCTCACACCATAACCTGTCTCCGCCCACCTCCATCCTTAAAACCTCCCCTGCCATTCTGCACCATCATCCTCATTCCCACAGGTCGGTCATTCCCGCCCCACTTGCTTCCTCTTTCTGAATCCTGCACCCGGTAGTGTCTCCCACTCCCAGCTCCATTTCCTGTTTTACATGTATATTGATTCCACTCCTCTTCTTTCCGCCAGGTCTTTTTCCTTTCTTCTTTATGTTGCATCCAACTCCATTCTTTTCTCTCCATCTTCTACCTTTTCGACAATTTAGTCCCATCCTCTTCCCATTCTTTTCCTTCTCCGTTTCGGTTTTTCTACAAAACTTGTTCATATTCCTCCCAAACCATCCTTCTCTACTTTGTAAGAGATATCCCTTTCCAATTCCCTTTATAATTGATTAGTTGCTATTTATTCTTCCCCTGCCCTATTCTTTTTATTCTAACGTTTTTGTAAAAAGATTCCTGTTTAGATTTTGTTTTGCTCCTTCCCCAACCTTGTGTTTTTATTTGCTAGGCAAAAATTTTTTAAAAAGGAGCAGCAGCTTGGATTCTTTTTTTTTTTTTTCTTTTTTCTTTTTTTTAACTCTTGACACAGCTCTTAAAATCATTTAGTATTTGTTTTAATTCTAACAGGGCTACTGAAATATATGTGCTGGAAAATCAATAATGAGATTCAGTAGGCTGATCATCACAGATGAGCTAACAGTAGATTATATTTATATAGTGTAATAATTTAAATTCTTACCTTCCTCTCCAGCGTCACAAAGTTAAAGAGAAAATATTTTGTCAATTTATTTTCTTTGGGGGACTAAATTTAGAATGAAATAGAAAGTTTGGTTAGAGAATTTGTATTCTGAATGTCTTTGTAATTATCCCTGCATTAGGACACAACATCATAGATTTTTAGTTTCAGTGGACTTTTCAGTTTTATGTAATTTAGAAAATGTTGTAGGCACTTGCCCTATACAGGATGAGCTTAAGCTTTTGGTGTTGGTGAGTGTAGACAGGGCTGAGTTGATTTGGGGTATTACAGAGGTGTGGATGGAAGTGCAAAGCTCTAAAAAATACTGCTGTATTACAAGTAAGATGAACCGTGCATTGGACATATTTCATATTTTAAATACACTGGCCAAGCATCAACCAATTTGCCCTATTTCAAATTTGAAAAACATCATCAGTATATTTTCAACAGTGAAGGACTGGATATGTATTAATATAATTCTAAAGACAGATAAAAAATAAAAAAAATTTTAAAGGGGAGTGTCTTTAAAAAAAAAACACAGAGAAGGTGAACCATAATGGACAAGAAGGGTGGAGAAGGCTGAGGTTGCCTTGCCTGGGGTGTCTGTGAGTTATGGCTGAATGATGATGGAGACATTTGTCTAAAACAAAGAAATAACTTAAGTCACTGGTATTGCTTTGTCTTTAGTGGTGGAAGAAGAGCTTAAAGTTGCATAAGTTCCCCAACGAGGTTGTCAACTCAGTGTGTTTCATTCTGTGTCGTGTTTATTATGTACCTGGAGCAGTCCCTGTCAACTGACTTGTGACTCTGAATACATGACCTTTAGAAATAAGTGTCCACAGTTTATGACTCTTTTAGCAAAAGAAGTTTATTGTGTTGTACCTAGTATGTTAGTACAGATCTTGAAAGATGGTAGGAGGGGCTCTAAAGCAATTAGGATGTAGAAAGTTTTTTTCATAAAAATATATTTTATGATTAATCCTAAATTTTATCTATGTAATTAAAAATAATTGAATATTACATATATAAAATTTGGAAAGTATCCTCACAAGAGAAAAAGGAAAACCATTAACATAACCTCTAATTTGCCTTTCTACTCTTTTTCATTTAATCTTTTTCAGCTGCCAATAAGCATATGTTCATTATAAAAAATCAACATAATTTAGAAATGTATAATACAGAGGACCAAACCAGTCTCTTCATGCACGTATTTCCATGCTTATAATTGTAGTATACTTATAATTTTCTATGTTGCTTTTTCAAGCTTATTAAATCGTAAACATTTTCACCAGGTTGTCACATGATCTTTAAAATCAGTATTTTAATGACTGCACAATAATCCACTCAGTTTTCGATCATTTGCTCATGTCTTCATGTGACTGTCTTTTAAATTGTCTTCAATATTTACCATTGTAATGGGCAGTTTCAGGCATATAGTTCTTTCTCATGATTCTGGATCAGATTCTTAAAATAAATGGTCAGGGGTAGAATTATTGAGTTGAAGATTTTAAATATATACCATCCAGTTGCTTTCCAAAGAGTTGTAAGAATATATCAGTGTGAGAAGAGGGACAGGTAAAAAATAAATTCATACTGGGCACAGGGGCTCACGCCTGTAATCCTAGCACTTTGGGAGGCTGAAGTGGGCGGATCACAAAGGTCAGAAGTTCAAGACCAGCCTGGCCAATATGGTGAAACCCCATCTCTACTAAAAATATAAAAAAAATTAGCCGAGCACGGTGGCAGGCACCTGTAGTCCCAGCTACTCTGGAGGCTGAGGCAGGAAACTCTCTTGAACCCGGGAGGTGGACGTTACAGTGAGCCAGGATCGCGCCACTGCACTCCAGCCTGGGCAACAGATTGAGACTCTATCTCCAAAAAAATCCATTGCATGTAAAAATAAAATTCACAGAACCAGATCTTCTAGGTTCTACAGGTTTTATGACCACAAGATACCAGATGAAAAACATGAGAAGACTAGTGAAAAATGTAAGAGTATAGATTAAATATTCTTTTAATCTCTCGTGCAAGGTGAGTTGGTAGTTAAATTGGGCATTACAGAGCAGGGCTTTAAATTTTACTTCAAACTCAGGTAGCTACTTCCCTTGTTGTTCTTGTCCAAGTGTTTTAAAATACAGCACCCTTTAATGTAGGTAAGCTTTTTTCTTCTCCTTTTTTTTGAGACAGAGTCTCACTGTGCCCAGGCTGGAGTACAGTGTTTCAATCATAGCTTACTGCAGCTTGAGCCTCCCAGTCTCAAGTGATCCTCCCGCCTCAGCCTCCCAAGTAGCTGGGACTATGATAGGCGCAAGCCACCACAGTCAGCTAATTTTTTTAGTTTTTGTAGAGACGGTCTTGTTGCCCAGGCTGGTCTCAAACTCCTGGGCTGAAGTGATTCTCTTCAGCCTCCCAGAGTGCTAGGATTATAGGCATGAGCCACCATGCCCAGCCTTAATGTTGGTAAGCTTCTTCATGTAAGTTTTGTGAAGCTTATAAGCAAATATTTAAGTTATATTTTTAAAAGTTATTTTTTTTTTCAACCTAGCAAATATTTGTCTAATGTTATTAATGACACACTTCTTTTCTTCTTCAGAAAACAGCCTTCCATAGAAGCCAGACACTGGGCTACAGGAACGGCTATGCAGTTGTCCGACATCCAACAGTTGGGATAGGCGGGGACCGGCTCCAGTTCAACCAGCTGTCCCAGGCTGAGTGGGATGAGTTGGCCAATAAGGCACCAGTCCTAACTTACGGCCACCCTAAACAAGCCCCACCTGCAGATTTTATTCCTGCCCATGTGGCTTTTGACAAAAAGGTATGATCTAAATTTTAGGTACACCTTGAATTAGGATCTGAGAGCCAATTGCTTGCAGAAAAGTTAACAGTAAACCACAGGATTTCCAAAGTGCTCTGAGGAGAAGATTGTTCAAATGCCTTAACCCTTAGTCACGGACAGCTGAACTCAGGCTAAAAAGAGGGTTTCTTTAGTCAGGAAGCTGATTACAGGGAGTAAAGTAATTCCCTGTAGACTTCACTGGACTATTTTCCAAATACAGTTAAAGAAAATTTGGCTGAAATTCTGAATTCTTGAATTTATATTGTTCTGTGTTTATTGGCAGTGTGTTTTCCACTTTTTAAATATATTGTATTCTGCAATGGTGATATATCTAATCTCTGTGAGATGCAAAGTATCATTGTGAAAACAATGACGCCATCTATTGTCAGTTTTCTGCAGGCAGTCTCCGTAAGTTTTTGTTTTTCAGGGAACATTTCATGTTGGATATTACATAACCAATGGGTGGTAGAATATTTTTGTTTATTTCTCATTTACCTTTATGTTTTTGCAATGCGAGTTGCCTCATTTCCATCTGTTGACATTACCACATCATTCTTGTTTTTCCTTGTCAATGAGCCTCCTCTTTGCACTCAAGTAATCCTCGCCGACCGTGTAGCAAGCAGAATCACTGGCGAGATTTTTAAAGAAAATTACGTGTTATTCCAACTCTCATTAATTCTAATTTCCAGATGAGTTTTATGTGTAACTGGTTCTGAGAATTACAGATAAGTTTTGATAGATTAGCTTTCTTGATTTACTCTTAGTCTTTTTCTTTTCCTGTCTTAATTTTTATTTTATTGTTTCTGTTAAATGTCTGTAACATTTTCATCCAACCAGCCAACTTTTACTGAGTACCCGTTGTAAGCTAGAGTCTAGGGAGGACCTATGCTATTTACATTAATAATCACTTAGTTTTTAAGCAATTTTAGTCTCTCAAGTAGAATCCCTATCATTTCCTCTTCCCTACTTAACTCATTTATAGAACACATTCACATATGCATTCATAGGCTTAACCCAAACATCCGCTAAACAGTATGATTTATATAATTGGGTATATCTTTTCCTTTTGCTTGTATCTCTTGTTTATTCATAGCTGTAATAGGTGCTAGAAAATCAGCAGAGAAGGGAGAAGGCTGAAAATACAAGAGAAGTGGAATAGGCATTTAATAATTTACCTAGATATGAATTCTGGTGTTTAATTTTTACTGAAAAGAATAGCAAGTAACTGTTATAAAAGTAGAAGTTGATAAAGTGATATATGTCATAAGAAAGTATTAGTAAAATTCAGAGGAGAAATTGTGCCTGAGTAGGAAATAGGCTTCCTATTTTCTGTTTTTCTATGTTATTTTATACTATTTGTTGTGACTTAATTTGTACTTATTTAATATTCATAATTCATTTCTTTAATGATAGTGCACATAAAAATATTATTTTTATTTTCCAATTCATTTTACTTAGATCATTACAATTTCTAGATAAATGAGCTTTAGCATAGATAATGGGGTAGAGAGTAGCTAAATGCATGACCCTGAAACTTAGTTTATAATAAGGAAATTTTGGTTTCTCTGAGTGAAATGAAATTTCAGATTTTTTTAGGAGTACCCGGAGGTCCACAGAATAGCCAACATATTTGTCTATAGTTTGGAAATTCTTAGGACTGTTCCTCATAGACAGAATATAACTTCATTTCTTACTTAAGTAATAAAGACCAGGACATCCGTTGCAAGTGCCCTAATCTTTTCCTCTTGATCCCATTATAATTCTGGCATCACCCAGTATATTCTGTTTCCCAGACTAACTTCCAACTTTTTATTTCCGATGTTATTCTTCTTTCATCTTTTTCATCTTCACCTTTCATATTATTTCTATTTCAGACACTCTAGTGATGACTTCTCTAGCTAGAGTCATATCATCTTGTCCTCTTTCTATAATACCTTGTGACTTAGAAAACTGTTCCTCACTTGACTGTCAAGTCACTTATAATCTGACTTCTCCCAATCCACAAGCCCTAAAATACTTTTTCTTAAGTAGCCAGTGCTGTCCCTTTTGCCAGATTTAGAGAGATTTACTTTGCCAGCATTCTCTTTGGCCTGTTTGTTTCATCTGACACTGTTGACACCATCCTCCCTCCCTTCTTGAAACTGTACTCTTTTGCTTCCATGACTCTAGATTTCCTCCTTTCTATGCGATTGCTTATTCTTTAGTGTCCATTCTTAAGAATTTTTTCAATTCTTAACTTACAAATATTTTCAAGGTTCTGTCTCACTTAATTTTCTTGAGATCTCACCCACTTTCATTATTTCAGCTATCACCTCACTGTAGAAAATGTCACTATTTTCAACTCTGACATCATTGAGACTCCAGACCTATATCCCCCTCCCCATGGAGTATCTTCGCATGGATGAACTGCTAGCACCTCAAGTCCTGTATGTCTTTGATTTATCTCTATCCATCACCTTTTTCCGTAGACCTGCTTTTCCTGTATGGTTCCGCTAGGTAATCTAAGCTTGAAACCTGAGCTATCTTCAGCTTTCTCTTCTTTATTCTCCACATTTAATGAGTTGCCAAGCCAAATATCTCTCACTTTGATTTCCTCTGCCACTATCATAGTTCAGACAAGCCATATGACTACCTAACTGTTGTTTTAGTCTCATTCCTAGTCTTTATGCTTATAACAGGTCTGCTGCCTAGTTTATTCTCTAGACTTCAGCTCTGATTATGTCAGTTTTCTAGGAAAATGCCATCAGGCTCTCTTAACCAATACAGTAAAGGTTACTACAATTCACCTAGCTGTTCTAACCCCCAACTTGAAAGTCATCTTTCATTCTTCTTTCCCCCTCACAATCCACATCTAATCTATTAGCAAGCTCTGTTGTCTCACTTTGTCTCCCAGGCTGGAGTGTGGGGGCACTAACTCAGCTCACTGAAACCTCCACTTACCAGGTTCGTGTGATTCTCCTACCACAGCCTCCCAAGTAGCTGGGATTACAGGCACCACCATGCCTGGCTAATTTTTGTATTTTTAGTAAAGACAGGGTTTCACCTTGTGGGGCAGGCTGGTCTCAAACTCCTGACCTCAGGTGATCTGCCTGCCTCAGCCTCCCAGAGTGCTGGGATTACAGGTGTGAGCCACCGCACCTGGCATGTTTTGTTTTTTAAATGTGCAATCTATGTATTGATACCATTTTGATTGCACATTGATGATGATGCTCCCCAGAGGACCAGTGGTTTGCTTGATATAATGTATGTGTTTCTGAGCACAATGAGGGTTATTTACACACCTTTTAGAGATTCTATAGTGGATTGATGATGAGGGTATGTACACACCCTTCAGAGATTCTATAGTAGACTGATGATGTGAAAGTCATTCATATAAAGTCTATAGTAATGAATGTAATTAATATACATTTACAAAGGACTACACTTCTAAAGAAGTGCAATTAAGCCTTCGTTTTCAGTTTGAAACCAAAAATCACAATATTGTCCAAGATTTTTTACTCTTCTCAGAAGTTCTGGGAGTGACTTTTGACATGGAGGTGAAGCTAGTAAAGTTCTTTAAGATGTATTGTCAGCCAGGTGCAGTGGCTCATGCCTGTAATCCGAGCACTTTGAGAGACCAAAATGGGCAGATCACCTGAGGTCAGGAGTTCGAGACCAGCCTGACCAACATCGAGAAAACCCGTCTCTACTAAAAATACAAAATTAGGCGGGCGTGGTGGCACATGCCTGTAATTGCAGCTACTTGGGAGGCTGAGGCAGGAGAGTTGCTTGAACCCAGGAGGCGGAGGTTGCAGTGAGCTGAGATGGCACCATTGCACTCCGGCCTGGACAACAAGAGTGAAACTCCATCTCAAAAAAAAAAGATGTATTCTCGCCAAGGAACATGTGAAATAAATAGTTTATACACATTGTGAGTATTTAAAGCAGACATCAGCAAACTTTCTGTAAAGGGGCAGATAGCATATATTTTGGCCATTGCAGTGGTTTTAGTCTGCTTAGTCTGCCACAACAAAATACCACAGATTGAATGGTTTAAATAATAGAATTTATTTTCTCACAGTTCTGGAGGTTGGAGGTCCAAGATCAAGGTGCCAGCTGGTTTGGATTCTGGTGAGGGCTCTCTTCCTGGCTTGCATACAGCGGCCTTCTTCCTATATCTTTACATGGCCTTACCTTGGTGGCGTACATGTGGGAGTTAGGGGAGGGAAGTAACTCTCTTTCTCTTCTACTTCTCTTCTGAGGCCACCAGTTCTGTGGGATTAGACTTAAAGGTGGAATACCCCTATCCTTAAGATCTTGTTTAACCTTGATTACCTCCTAAAGATCCTGTCTTCAATTGTAGTCACATTGAGGCTTAGGGTTCAACATATGAATTTTGGGGATGAGGGAGACACAGTCTATCACAACTATTTAACTGTTCTCTTGTAATGGGAAAGCAGCTTTTTAAAAAAATGTAAATTATTTACATAATTATTTGTGGATTGAAAATTTAAATTTTTATAATATCCATGTGTTATGAAATTTTAAAAAAGTTTTTAAAACCATTTAAATATGTAAAACCCATTCTTAGCTTGAAGGTTCATTTAAAAAAAAAAAAAAACAGGTGGCAGATTAGATTTGTCCCATGGACTATGGTTTACAGTATCTGTAATTTTAGAGTATCAAGATTTAGAGGATAGGAGTGATGAGTGTTAAAATCTCCCTGTGTGGTTCTGTTTTCAGGAGCATACTTGGTATTTTTTAGATGACTATGACAAACCAATAGTATACCATTTCTCCTTTCCTTGCATGTTACAGGTGCTGAAATTTGATGCCTATTTCCAAGAAGATGTTCCTATGTCAGCTGAGGAACATTATAGGATCCGTCAAGTGAACATTTACTATTATCTAGAAGATGACAGCATGTCTGTCATAGAGCCTGTTGTAGAAAATTCTGGAATCCCTCAAGGCAAGTTAATAAAACGCCATCGGCTAGCCAAGAATGACCAGGGAGACCATTATCATTGGAAAGACCTAAATCGAGGAATAAACATCACAATTTATGGCAAAACTTTCCGCATTGTTGACTGTGACCGATTCACACAGGTATAGCATATATTTTTGAAAGTTATGGGGTCTGAGGCATCATCCTAATTTATAGAAGGATACATTTCATTTATTAGAGTAAGGGGAGGACATTGGTAATCTCTCCCATGTGAATTATGGTTGGCTAGGTATTTGTGTGTGTGTATGTGCTAATATGTGTCAACACTAGTAGTAACAATTTTTTCAGAATGAAATATAAAAATACTCAAAATCAAACTCTCATCATAGTTAAATCATTTGGTAAGAAACCAGGTTAAAATGGCAGTTCAAATAGAGGGTAGAGGAATAGCACCCCTGCTGGGATGGATGTATGGAAGAGAGATTAGACATTTTATCGTAAGTGTGAGTTTATGAAAATAGCACTACTTCTATTAGCAGATATGAGCCTAAAATTTTTTGTGTAGCTCATATATTTTTGGTAAACGATACTTGCTATATTCTAGGAAAGCTTACTATCTAAAGAATTTCTGAAATAAAACTATTTTTAAATGAAAAATAACTTCTCTATGTAAAAAGTCCTCTACTTTCTTTATTTCATAAGTTTGGATTTTTTAATACAAAGAAAACTTTTCTTAAATACATAGAGGATATGATAGTCTTTCTTTAGTACAAATAGGAAGTAGGAAGTCAATTCCAAATTTGTCTTAGTTAAAAAAATGTTTCTAGCAGCAAAGATATAGTTTCTGAAGTATTTTATGTCCTTTATTCCATGGTACCTAGTGCCATATGTGACTAATTTTTACCATACACTGAACTCCTATGAATCCATTTACTGTTTTCATTTAGTAGTTTATTTAACAAATATTTCTGTGCATGCCTGCTTTGCGCCAGGCACTGTTCTATATGCCAGATGTAAAGATGTACCCTTGTAGAGGTTACAGTCTTGTTGGAGGAGACAAACAACAGCAAATAAATAGATTGATTATATCTCAGATTATGATAAGAGCAATGGAGGAAAGTAAAGCTGAGTAAAGGGAATGGAAGTTGAGGGGCTTTTTATAAAGGCTGATTAGAGAATGCCTCAGTGATAAGATGACACATGAATAGAGGCCTGAAGGAAGTGAAGAAAAGAGCCATGGCATCGGTGCCATTCCAAAGTAATAGAGAAAAATAGCTTCAAAAGTAGAGGTGCTAGACCATCTTTGAGATATTCTCCCCTTCCAACATATTTTTATCTCTTTGCTTTTTAGGTGTCTGAGGTCTTATGTATCATAGGCAGTTTCACAATTGTACCAACAGTTAGAAATTATAAAATGTTATCTAAATATAAAGGTATTAACAATTATTCTTACAGTTGTGTTTTCATAACAATTATTTTTACTGTTGTGTTTTTATGGGCAATTTGAACATTTGCAAGTTAATCACTGAGCAGTTGACCTATTTATAGTCAATTCTCATTATTCACACTAATTAGGACTATAGTCACCACAAACACTGAATTAGTGAATACTGAACCACTGTTCTTAGAGGAAATACAGGGTTAGGTTCCCACTAATCTTTGGTCACATTTTTGTCAACTGATCAATACATAAGTTTGTTTTATGTGTGTTTCTGTTTAAAGACACCTTATTTAATTATATACTGTTGATTCATTAACATTAAACTCACACTCAACAGCACTATAACTTATGTCTGAACAAAGCTTATCTAAGATAAAGATACGCATTTTCTCCATGAGGTGCGTTACAGCCTTCTTGTGCTCATGAGGAACGCTAAATAGCATCTCAGCACTAGACATTGGAACTCTTTAAACAGCAAAATCACCAACAAAAACACAAAAATGCAAAAAATGTGGCACCTCCATGATCACATTTTGTTTTTCCAGTTTACCATTGATGGGCATTTAGGTTGATTCCATGTCTTTGCTATTGTGAATACTGCTATAGTGAACATGCTTGTGCGTGTCTTTATGGCCAAATGATTTATATTCCTTTGGGTGTATACTCAATAATGAGATTCCTAGGTCAAATGGTAGTTCTGTTTGCAGGTCCTTTAGGAATCACCACACCACTTTCTACAATGGTTGAACTAATTTGTACTGTCATTAACAGTGTATAAACATTTCTTTTTCTCCACACCTTGACAGCATCTGTTATTTTTTGACTTTTTTTTTTTTTTTTTTTTGAGATGGAATTTTGCTCTTCTTTCCCAGGCTGAAGTACATTTCCATGATCTCAGCCCACTGCAACCTCTGCCTCCCAGATTCAAGCGATTCTCCTGCCTCAGCCTCCCAAGTAGCTGGGATTACAGGCACCTGACACCACGCCCGGACAATTGTTTTGTAAGAGATTGGGTTTCACCCTGTTGGCTAGGCTTGTCTCAAACTCCTGACCTCAGATGATCCCCCTACCTTGGCCTCCCAAAGTGCTGGGATTACAGGCATGAGCCACTGCATTCAGCCTATTTTTTGACTTTTTAATAATAGTCATTCTGACTGGTGTCAGATAGCATCTCATGGTGGTTTTGATTCGCATTTCTCTAATGATGAGTCATGTTGAGCTTGTTTTTCATATGCTTATTGCCCATGTGTGTGTCTTCTTTTGAGAAGTGTCTTTCATATACTTTGCCCACTTTTTAACGGAGCGGTTTGTTTTTTTTCTTGTAAATTAAAGTTCCTTATAGATGCTGCATATTGGACCTTTGTCAGATGCATAATTTGCTAATTTTTTTTCCCATTCTTTAGATTGTCTTTTTACTCTGTTGATGCTTTCTTTTGCTCTGCAGAAGCTCTTACATTTAATTTGATAGCATTTGTCAATTTTTGCTTTTGTTGCAATTGCTTTTGGTGTATTTGTCATGAAATCTTTGCCCATTCCTGTGTTTAGAATGATGTTGCCTTGGTTGTCTTCCAGGGTGTTTATAGTTTTGGGTTTTACATTTAAGTCTTTAATCTATCTTGAATTGATTTTATATCTGGTGTAAGAAAGGTATCCAGTTTCAATCTTCTGTATATGGCTAGTAAGTTATCCCAGCACCATTTATTGAATAGGGAGTCCTTTCCCCATTGCTTGTTTTTGTCAGCATTGTCGAAGACCAGATAATTATAGGTGTGCAGTCTTATTTCTGAGTTCTCTGTTCTGTTCCATTGGTCTATGTGTCTGTTTTTGTACCAGTACCATACTGTTCTAGTTACTGTTGCCCTGTAGTATAGTTTGAAGGCAGGTAATGTGATGCCTCCAGCTTTGTTCTTTTTGCTTAGAATTGTCTTGACTATTCAGGCTCCTTTTGGGTACCATTGAATTTTAAAGTATTTTTCTCTAGTTCTGTGAAGAGTGTCATTGGTAGTTTGATAGGAATAGCATGGAATCTGTACATTGCTTGGCAGTATGGCGATTTTAATGATACTGATTCTTACTATCCACGAGCTTGTAATGTTTTTTCATTTGGTCATGTCATCTCTGATTTCCTTGAGCAGTGTTTTGTAATTGTCATTGTAGAGATCTTTCACCTCACTGGCTAACTGTATTTCTAGGTATTTTATTCTTTTTGTGACAATTGTAAATGGGATTATGTTCCTGATTTTGCTCTCAGCTTGGCTGTTGTTGGTGTATAGGAATGCTAGTGATTTTTGTAAGTTGATTTTGTATCCTAAAATTTTGCTGAAGTTGTTTATCAGCTGACTTTCTCTCTTCCTATTTGGACGTCCTTCATTTCTTTCTCTTGCCTGATTTCTCTGGCTAAGACTTTCAATACTATATTGGACAGAAGTTGTGAGAAAGGGCATCCTTGTCTTATGTCGGTTTTCAGGAGGAATGCTTCCAGCTTTTCCCTGTTCAATATAATGTTGACTGTGGGATTTTCATAGATGGCTCTTTTTATTTTGAGGTTTGGTCGTTCAACACCTAATTTATTGAGAGTTTTTCTCATTACATTTTACATCTCATTACATTTCTCATTACATTTTATCCAAAGTCATTTTTTTTTTTTTTTTTTTTTTTTTTTTGAGACAAAGTCTCGTTCTTTCACCTAGGCTGGAGTGCAATGGCTCAATCTCGGCTCACTGCAACCTCCGCCTCCCGGGTTCAAGCAATTCTGCTGCCTCAGCCTCCTGAGTAGCTGGGATTATAGGCACACACCACCAAGCCCAGCTAATTTTTGTATTTTTAGTAGAGACAGGGTTTCACTGTGTTAGGCAGGATGGTCTCAATCTCCTGACCTCATGATCTGCCAAAGTCTTTTCTTTATCTATTGAGATAACCATGTGGGTTTTGTCTCTAGCTTTGTTTATGTGATGAATCACATTTATTGATTTGTGTATGTTGAACCAACTTTGCATTCTGGGAGTGAAGCCTACTTGATTGTGGTGGATTGCCTTTTGGATGTGCTGCTGGATTCAGTTTGCAAGTATTTTGTTGAGGATTTTTGCATTGATGTTCATCAAGGATACTGGCCTGAAGTTTTCTTTTTCTGTTGTATCTCTGCCAGGTTTTGGTATCAGGATGATGCTGGCCTCATAGATTGAGTTAGGGAGGAATCCCTCCCCCTTAATTTTTAAAAATATTTTCAGTAAGAATAGGACCAGCTCTTCTTTGTATATCTGGTAGAATTTAGCTGTGAATACATCTGGCCCTGGATCTTTTCTGGTTCATAGGCTATTGATTACTGATTCAATTTCAGAACTTGTTATTGATCTGTTCAGGGAATCAGTTTCTTTCTAGGTTCAGTCTTGGGAGGATGTATGCGTCCAGAACTTTATCCATCTCTTCTAGGTTTTCAGTTTGTGTACATACAAGTGTTCATAATATTCTCTGATGGTTGTTTATATTTCTGTGAGGTCAGTGGTAACATCCCCTTGGTTGTTTCTCATTGTGTTTATTTAGATCTTCTCTCTTCTTCATTAATCTAGCTAGTGGCTTATTTTTTTAATAATAACCGACTCCTGGATTCGTTGATCTTTTGAATGTTTTTTTTGTGTGTCTTGATTTTCTTCAGTTCAGCTCTGATTTTGATTATCCTCGTCTTCCACTAGCTTTGAGGTTAGTTTGCTCTTGCTTCTCTAGTTCTTTCAGTTGCGATGTTAGGTTGTTGATTTGAGATCTAACTTTTTGACATGGTGTTTAGTGCTATAAATTTCCGTCTTAATACTGCCTTAGCTGTGTCCCAGAGATTCTGGTATGTTGTATCTTTGTGTTCATTACTTTCAAAGAAGTTCTTGACTTCTGCCTTAATTTCCTTATTTACCTAAAAGTCATTCAGGAGCAGGTTGTCTAATTTCCATGTAATTGCATGGTTTTGAGTGGTTTTTTAAGTTTGACTTCCATTTTTATTATGCTTTCAGCTGATAGTGTGTTTGCTATGATTTTGGTTCTTTTGTATTTCCTGATAATTGTTTTCTGTTTGATTATGTGGTCAATTTTAGAATATGTGTCATATGGTGATGAAAATAGTGTATATTCTGTTGTTTTTGGGTGGAGAGTTCGATAGAGGTGTGTCAGATCCATTTGGTCCAATGTTGAGTTAGGTCCTGAATATTTGTTAATCTTCTATCTCAATAATCTGTTTAATACTGTCAGGGAAGTGTTGAAGTCTTCCACTGTTATTTTGTGGGAGTCTGAATCTTGTTGTAGATTTCTAAGAACTTGCTTTGTGAATTTGGGTGTGTATTAGGTGCATATGTACTTAGAATAGTTAGGTTTTTTGTTGAGTTGGATTCTTTACCATTACACAATGCCCTTCTTTGTCTTTTTTGATCTTTGTTGGTTTAAAGTCTGTTTTGTCTGAAATTAGGATTACAACCCCTGCTTTTTTCTGTTCTCCATCTGCTTGGTAGATTTTCCTCTA
The DNA here is from genome assembly GCA_004027715.1 of Plecturocebus donacophilus. NCBI lineage: Eukaryota > Metazoa > Chordata > Mammalia > Primates > Pitheciidae > Plecturocebus > Plecturocebus donacophilus. Next base: position 94,911 of record PVKP010002794.1, read on the forward strand.
TCCCTTTATTTTGAGACTTTGGGTGTTGTTGTATGTGAGACAGGCCTCTTTAAGACAGCATACCATTGGGTCTTCCTTTTTCATCCAACTTGCTACTCTGTGCCTTTTTTTTTTTTTTTTTTTTTGAGACAGAGTATTGCTCTGTCACTCAGGCTGGAGTGTGGTGGTGTGATGTCAGCTCACTGCACCCTCTGCCTCCCAGGCTCAAGTGATTCTCCTGCCTCAGTCTCCTGAGTAACTGGGATTACAGGTGTGTGCTACCACGCCTGACTAATTTTTGTATTCTTAGCAGAGATGGGGTTTTGCCATGTTGGCCAGGCTGGCCTCAAACTCCTGACCTCAAGTGATCCGCCTCCCTCAGCCTCCCAAAGTGTTGGGATTACAGGCATAAGCTACCATGCCTGGCCTCTGTGCCTTTTACATGGGGCCTTTAGCCCATTTATATTTAAGGTTAGTATTGATATGTGTGGATTTGATCCTGTCATTGTGTTGTTAGCTGGTTATTATGCTGGCTTGTTTGTGTGGTTCCTTTATAGTGTTACTAGTCTGCATCCTTAAGTGTGTTTTGTATTGGCCGGTAATGGTCTTTTCTTTCAATATTTAGTGCTTCTTTCAAGATCTCTTGTAAAGTGGGTCTGATGATAATGAACTCTCTCAGCATTTGCTTATCTGAAAAGGATCTTATTTCTCCTTTGCTGAGAAGCTTGGAGTTTGGCTAGATATGAAATTCTTGGTTGAAGATTTTTCTTCTTTAAGAATGTTAAATATAGGCCCCCAATCTCTTCTGGCTTGCAGGATTTCAGCTAAGAAATCCACTGTTAGCCTGATGGGGTTCCCTTTGCACGTGACCTGCCCTTTCTCTGTAGCTGTTTTTAACATTCTTTCTTTCATTTTGACCTTGGAAAATCTAATGATTATGTGACTTGAGGATGATCTCCTTGGGTAGAATCTTGCAGGGATTCTTTGTATTTCCTTAATTTGATTGTTGGTCTCTTTATTGAGGTTGAGGAGGTTTTCACAGATGATATCCTGAAATATGTTTCCAAGTTGTTTGCCTTCTGACTGTCCCTTTCAGGAATGTCTGGTGAAATTTCAGCACTTAGTTTATCTTTCCTATTTTGCTAAAACATTTTCTGGTCTAATATAACCAGTGGGTATGATTTTTTTTTCTTTTTTGGTGAGGGGAAGCGACTTAATCATATACAGTATTTGTTTTAAGTGAATTAGAAAATTGGGAATATGATTTCAGCCTCAGCTGGCCATTGTGCAGCTTGTCTCCATACCTAATAGGAATTGCATATTGTTTTGAAACTATGGTTAGGTTCCAGATATATGAATGTAACCAATACTAAGACTTACTCTGTTACAGGCACCTAAATAAATTTGATTGATTTAAATTCGTATTTGAAAACAGTTATTTTGCCATTGTGCCTCCCAACTAGCTTAGCAAATACTTAGCAATAGAACAATATAGCAATATAAAATACTTCAGGTAGCTCTCAATTATTATCTGCATTACTGGAATTGGCTCAGTTGGAGACTTAACACAGCTTACATGTGCTCGAGCAGCAAACTAATGTTTAACTGGAGCAGTGGCATATAAATCGTTATTACACTTTTTTTTTCTTTTTCTTTTTTCTTTTGAGGCAGGGTCTTGCTGTCACCCAGGCTGGAGTGCAGTGTCATGATCATGGCTCACTGCAGCCTTGACCTCCTGAGCTCAAATGATTCTCTCACTTCAGCCTCCTGAGTAGCCTGGACTGCAGGCAGATGGCATCAAAGCAGTCTTAACTTTTAAATAATTTTGTAGAAACAAGGTCTTACTATGTTGCTCAGGCTGGTTGTGAATTCCTGCGTTCCAGCAGTTCTCCCACCTCAGCCTCCCAAAGTGCTGAGATTGTAGCCCTGAGCCACAGTACCTGGCCCCTACACTTATTTTTATATCATCAGTTTGTAACTTACTGTAAGAAGCTCTAAGAAAGATGAGCATTATTAACTTTTAATTATTTAGGTATTTTTAGAAAGTCAAGGAATTGAATTAAATCCACCAGAGAAGATGGCTCTTGATCCTTACACTGAACTCCGGAAACAACCTCTTCGTAAGTATGTCACCCCATCGGACTTTGATCAACTCAAGCGATTTCTCACCTTTGACAAACAGGTAAGTGACATAGGAACCATAGTAGGCTTACTTATTTCCAAATGTGACCCATATTTATTGGTAAAAGGTTTGGGTAGCTATATTGGTAACTATTTTGAAACAATACAGCTTTAATTGAACTGTTTGGACACAGTCCTGTCTTTCTGCTTTCATCTAGGGTTACAGGTCCAGGAGTGCCTATGTTTCACATGGAGACTCAAAGAAGACTGTGGAGTTGTGGAGTTGTTTTGTGAATCCCACCAAACATTTAAATCTCAAAATAATTCCTGAGCTACATCTGCTTCCTACCTTACATTTCCAGTTGACAATTTCTTTCCCTAAAAATGAGCTAATTTCATAGACTCCTTTGGGAAACTCTAAATCAATTATTGGGAAATTTCAAAGATGTGCATATATGTAGGTTCTAATATTAAAATATTTAATTTCACAGAAACCCCACTATAGATACCTCCTTGTTAAATGTTATATTAATATTGGAGTACACAGTGTTTTGAGCATTTTCCAACTCTGTTCCAACCTCCTAATCCTCTCTCTTGTGATCTGATCTGTATAAGCAGATTTAAATCCTTTCCTTTCTGTACTAAAGAGAGAGAGAAAAGAAAGAGATCACCTTCATTGCTTCTTTGCTGTTCCTTTTCTTTAGACATTTAACTCCTTTTAGTTAAAAAAATGTAGCACTAGCATGGTGTTTTAAGGATTTTGTTTATATCATTCACATATCTGTTATTATTTTATATTTAAAGATTGTGTTTATTCCCATGATTTGAAGAAGCCTAGCCAAAAAAAAAACGATTGTGTTTATATTATTACTAGAAGATACGTGTTGATGGGACAAAAAAATACTGGTTGATAAATAAAAAAGTTTTCTATACTAATTATATATAAACCATATTCACATGTACTTTTATTAATATATATAAACAACTATGTAAAGAACTTCATTGCTCTTTAAATTTAGCTTCTCTTTCACTGACTAATATTTTGGATCAAAGTGAGCTCTTCTTTTTTGGCACAAACTTAGAATCCTATTATTTAATTCTTTCCAGCTGCTGACATATGGTACATAATTTCAGATGTTTTAGTATCTTTGATGAGTATTTCCTTTTGTTTTTCCAATTTACCCTGTGTGAGATTACTTCATAGTCTTTTCAGTTAATCTTTTCATCATTGTCTGATGCATAATTGTAGCTAAGTTGAACTCCCTACTTTTAGGATTCTTGAATCACTACTTTGGATTTTTCAAAGGTCCTTCGATTTTATGCGATCTGGGATGATACAGACAGCATGTATGGTGAATGTCGGAACTACATCATTCATTACTATCTTATGGATGATACAGTGGAAATTCGAGAGGTCCACGAACGGAATGATGGGAGAGATCCTTTCCCACTCCTAATGAACCGTCGGCGTATGCCCAAAGTTTTGGTAGAAAATGCAAGTATGTTTGATTCAGTTTATTCTCTGTTACTTGGGATATTTTTAGGTTCTTAAAGGAGTTACTTAATCAGTATGCAAAATTCTCTTTACACTTGGAAGCCTCTAGCTATTTTTTCTTAGGTGCTCAGAAAATGGCTTCCCCACAGCTTTCCTCCTTTACATGCCCCTTGGTCCAGGCATGCCTCCAAGACAATCTGGTACCCAGTTCAAGGAAACAAAACTGAAACAGCAGTGGGAGGTTCATTTAAAGTGTAGTAGAGCAAGGTTTCTGAACCGAAACAATTTAATATTAGATTTTTAATGCATTTTTCAAACAGGCTTATTTTCATTCAAAGATATGCATGAAAGCTTAGCTTTTCTTTATATGCTTTTCTGACTTTGCTTCTCACTTCAACTACTTCCTAAATGGGAAGTTTCTATGTAGTTTAACTTGAAATTGGAAAAGGCATGTTTGAGACTCATAGAGGTGAGGTCCATTGTGTCAAACTCAGCTCATTCTTTGCTGGTTTAAAATTACCTAGCATGGGCTGGACGCGATGGCTCACTCCTGTAATCCCAGCACTTTGGGAGACTGAGGTGGGTGGATTGCTTGAGCCCAGGAGTTTGAGACCAGCCTGGGCAAAATGATGAAACCCCGTCTCTACAAAATATTAGCCGTGTTTGTTGGTGCCCACCTGTAGTCCTAGCTATTCGGGAGGCTGAGATAGGAGGATCATCTGAGCCTGGGAGGTCAAGGCTGTGGTGAGCTGTGACTGTGCTTCTGTACTCCAGCCTGGGCAACAGAGTGAGACCCTATCTCAAGCAAAAGGAAAAAAGTTACCTACCATGTTTGTGAGTGGCTGTGTAACAAAATGGCAGCAGATACCTGCTATTCACTATTTCCTGGGATGAGTAGGGTTGCTTTAGTTATTGTCTTAGTAGTTACATACATTTCTTTTAGAAAAATGTCATCTTAGTTACATGTAATGACTGACTTCTCTCATGTTTGGGTGGCTGACAGAATTCTGTAAATGTGTTCATTGTTTTTTTTTTCTTTTTACTGTATTTTTTTGAGAATTAGGAGATAAAAAATTTCAGATATTGAACAAGAAGTTTGTCTAGATTAGAGGTTATAAATAAATGCGTAGTCTGAGGCTAAATTTAACCTGTCCACATGTATTGCTTGACTTGCACAGTGTTGTTTCTTTTTTTAATGCAATATTATTTGTGGACAAGGAGTTGGAGGTTTCCATCATTGAGAGAATGGATAAGCAAAATGTGGTGAAGGTATATTTTGATTAATAGGCAGTAGTTAGAAGCAGTAAACAAGATGTATGCAGAAAGAAAGTGGATGGATCTTAAAAACATAGTGCTGTGTAGGAAAAAATACATACAATTAGATATATAATGCAATAACACATGCAAAACAGTACACATAGGACACATTCAATCACATAGCTACATTAGAATGACTGCAGGTGAGGAGAAGAGAATGAGTTTGGGGGAAAAAGGTAAAAGGCAGTGAAAATTGTCATTTTAGAATTAGGAAAGTTTCTATTACATATTTTTTTAAAAAAATGAAAATAACTGCTAATTCAGCTTGTATTCTCAAGTAGAAACAACTAGTTCTGTACTGTAGTTCAACATAGTTTGGCTACTACCTACTATACATAGTCTTATAATCAATTCTCTCTAGAATATCTTAGAGGGCAGTGATAATGGGACTAGTATACTAATTTTGGCCTTTCAGAATGCTTAAACAAGCCTGAAATCCATGCAGTCTGGAGCTAACAAACATTAGATTTACAATGGATAAAGAAAATGAATAGGAATATATTTAGGGTGGCATGAAAAGTCTCACTGAAACTAAATCCCTTTAAATGACAAGTGTCAGGTTTGTCTCTGCCTTATCAATGTGCCTTATATTTAAAACTTTCAGTATATAATTATCCTCTTCTAATTTCCCAATTGAAAAATTTGCATGGAGGGGCAGCCTGGTGACATATGTAGGGCTTTTTTAAAAAGTAGGAAACAGACTGGGTGTTGTGGCTCAGACCTGTAATCCCATCAATTTGGGAGGCCAAGGCGGGAGGATCACCTGAGGTCAGGAGTTCGAGACCTGTCTGGTCAACATGGTGAAACCCTGTCACTACCAAAAAATACAAAAATTAGCCAGGCATGGTGGCAGGTGCCTATAGTCCCAGCTACTTGGGAGGCTGAAGCAGGAGAGTCACTTGAACCCAGGAGGCCGAGGCTGCAGTGAGCATAGGTTGCACTACTTCACTCCAGCCTGGGCAATAGAGCAAGACTCTGTCTCAAAAAAAAAAAAAGTATCAGTCATGAGGTACAGAAAAGGCTATGTTCCCATCAGCTACATAATTTCTTTAATTAGAATGGTGTTGTTAAAATAATGGGGTCTAATTGACTCTCAAAGGCATTTATCCAATGGGTGATTTTTATTTAATTCAATTAAACAAGAGGTAAATACCTGCTATGGGAACGATTTCACATGCTAAATGCTATAGAGGATGAAATGAAACTGTAGCTCCCATTCTTAGAATCCTATCCTTCGGGCATTTCTAGTGTTATTAAGAGGACAAGTCATATAAAATACAATAAGCTGTTAAGTAATAACACAAGTATACACCAGATTATCTGGTTATGTAATTAGTTAAGTCATGCAGACAAAGGTCAGAAGGAGAGAGGTGTAGACCTGAAAAACTAAACAAGTCTTTATGGAAGCGTTTAGATTGGACCCAGATTCAGAATGGCAGAGAACAAAGAGCACACTAGAAGAACAAGAGCAAAGTTGGGAATTAGGAATAAATATGGCATGTTTGGGGGTGTCCAAGAGATGGTAGCTAGGCAGAAAGTTTGTGTTAGACAGTAATAGGAAATAAGGAAGTAACTTTCAAAAGCCCTCTCAAGGAGGGCCCCCTTCTAAGTAGCTAAGATGAATCAAAATTATATATTTATAATGAATGGAGTTAAAATATCAGAAATTCTGAAAGTTACTCTTTGTCAAGGGCAGTTGCAGATTACCAGTAGGTGGCAGGTAATGTCAAAATAGGACATTTTTTGGCTTACCAAAAGCCTTCTACTCAGCTCTTGAACCCAAGGAACCAGGTTCTGAAAGTTTAAATATGTTCATTATCCCTCAGACTGGCTTTCATAGTTTGATCTTGCCCTTGCCTGTTAGATGAATCTTGAACACTCCTTAGACCTTCAGTGTTCCAGAAAGCTGAATGCTTTTCCTCACTCTCTGAGCATCTTTATTGGCTCACTCAGTCATTCAAATAATATTAATTGAACATTCATATAGATGAAGGAAACGCCATACTAAGCAATGGAAATCTGAAACCACTATAAGCCCATATCTTAAAGACTTTACAATCTGATGAGATCAACATACAGACCAATGAAATAGAACCAGATTATCCAGAAATAGACCCACACATATGAGGTCATTTGATTTTTCACAAAGCTGAAAAAGCAATTTGGTGGAGAAATTATTGTCTTTTTAACAAAAGGTGCTGGAACAATTCAACAGCCATGTGTAAAAATGCATAAATAAACTTCAACTTTTACCTCACCATACATAAAAGTTAACCCCAAGTGGATAATAGATCTGGGTGACAGAGTAAGACCCTGTCTCAAAGTGGGGGTGGGGGGGTGGAGGGAGAAGCAAATGCAATAAAAACAAAAGTTGACAATTGGGACCTAATTAAACTAAAGAGCTTCTGCATAGCAAAATAGACTATCAACAGAGGAAACAGAAAGGGAGAAAATATTTGAAACAATGCATTTGACAAATGACTAATATTCAGAATCTATAAGGAACTTAAACAAATCAACAGGAAAAAAACAACCCCAAAAAGTAGGCAAAGGACATGAACAGACATTTCTCAAAAGAAAACTACAAAGGGACAACAAACATTTTAAAAATGCCCAACATCTCTAATCGTCAGGGGGATGCAATCAATACCACAGTAAGACACCATCGCATACCAATTAGAATGACTATTATTAATAAGTCAAAAAATAATAGATGCTGGCAAGGTTTCAGAGAAAAGGGAATGCTTATACACTGTTGGTGGGAATGTAAACTAGTTCAGCCCCTGAGGAAAGCAATTTGGAGATTTCTCCAGAAACTAAAAATAGAAATACAGCAATCCCATTATTGGGTATATACCCAAAAGAAAATAAGTTGCCCTATCCAAAGTACACTTGCACTCATGTTTATTGCAGCACTGTCCACAATAGCAAAGACATGGAATCAACCCAGTGCCCATCACTGGTGGATAAAGCAAATGTATTAATAGTACATATACATCATGCAATACAATATGGCCATAAAAATAAAATCATGTTCTTTGCAGCAATGTGGATGCAGATAGAATCCATTATACTAAGTGAATTAACACAGAAACAGAACATTGGGTACACATGGACACAAAGATAGGAACAATAGACACTGGGGACTCCAAAAGGGGGAAGGAAGGGAGAGGGACAAGGGTTAAAGAACTCTACCTATCAGGTACTCTGTTCACTATTTGGGCAACAGGATCAATAGAAGCTCAAACTTTAGCATCATGCAATATACCTGTGTAACCAACCTGCACATGTACCTGCAAATCTAAAATTTAGAAATAAATAAATAACAAAAGTTTCAAAAGACCCTGTTAGGAAAGTGAAAGGAGAAGCTAAAGATTGGGGAAAATATTTGTAAAACATATTTGACAAGGTACTTGTCATAGGATATATAAAGTGGCTCTTAAAAATTAGTAAAACAACCCAAACAAAAAATGAGTAAAGGATTACAATAGATACGTCACCAAAAACATGCATGGATGGCAAATTAGCACACAAAGAGATGTTTACTATAGTTAGTCATTAAAGGAATGCAAATTAAAACCAAATAAGATACAACTATATACCCACTAGAATGTCCAGAATTAAAAAGACTGACCATACCAAGTGTTGACAAGAATGTGAAGCAGCTGAAAATTTCATACACCGCTAGTGGAAGGTAAACTGAAAAAACCACTTTGAAAAATAGCGTACAGTTTGTTTTTCAAAACTGCACATATATCTACCATACAACCCAGCCATTCTTTTCTTAGGTATTTGCCAAGAGAAAGGAAAACACATGTTCACACAGAAACTTACGCGAATGTTTATGGCAGCTTTTTTTGTAATAGCCAAAAGTTGGAAATGTCTATCAGCAGTGAGTGAATAAACAATTATTGTATATCAGTACTTTGGAATACTACTAAAAATAAAATAATTATTGATGTATGAAACAACATGAATGAATCTCAACTATGCTAAGAGAAAGAATTCAGACAAAAATACATGCCATATACTTCCATTGGTGCAAAATCATTGAAAATACAATATAAATAAGCAAAACAGATCAGTGATTGCATGAGGATGGTGAGAAGGAGAGTTAGATTATAAAAGAGCATAAGGAGACTTCTGGATGTGATAGCTGTGTTTATTATTTTGATTCTAATGATGGTTTTATGGGTAAATACATATTCAAGCAACATCAAATTGTATACTCCAAATAAATGCAGCTTATTGTAGTCAATTATACCTCAGTAAAGTTTTAAAAATATAAATCCATATCTAGATATGTCATAGTCAAATGTAAGAACACTAGATTCCAAAAGATCATAAAAGCAGCTCCAGAGTAGGGGAAGGATAGCATTAGGAGAAATACCTAATGTAGATGACGGGGTGATGGATGCAGCAAACTACCGTGACATGAGTATACCTATGTAACAAGCCTACACATTCTGTACATGTACCCCAGAACTTAAAGTATAATAATAATAATAATAATAATAAAAAGAAAAAGGTAACCCATACAGCATGGCAAGTTAGAGTGACAACTGACTTCTGCAGCAACAGTGATTACCAGAAGACAATGAAATAATATCTTCAAAGTGCTGAGAAAAAATAGAATTTAATGCCTAGAGAAACTGTCTTTCAGGAAGGTGAAATACATTTCCAGGCAAACAAAACAGATTTTACTAACAACAGACCCTTACTGGGAAAATTCTAGAGTATGCTTCAAGTGGAAAGAAAATGATTCCAGAAATAAGGTCTAAGATACAAGAAGTCGTGAATAAAGAAAATAGCGAAGTGTGGGTAAATCTAAATAATCATTATCTATACAGATTAAAAGAACAATATTGAATTTGTGAGAATTAAAAATATCAAAGTAGAACCAAAACGTATTACAATAATAACATAGGAAAGGGTGATAGGATTAAATATATAATAAGTTTTGAAAATGTTATTTTTTTTAACTTTTATTTTAAGTTCAGGGGTGCATGTGCAGGTTTGTTATATAGGTGAGCTTGTGTCATGGGGGTTTGTTGTATAGATTATTTTGTCTCCCAGGTATTAAGCCTAATACCCACCAGTTATTTTTCCTGATCCTCTCCCTCCTCCCACCCTTCACCCTCCAATAGGCCCCAGTTTGTACTGTTCGCTCCCATGTGTCCATGTGCTCCCATCATTTAGCTTCCACTTATAAGTGAGAACATGTGGTACTTGATTTTCTGTTCCTGCGTTAGTTTGCTAAGGATAATGTCCTTCAGCTCCATCCATGTTCTGGCACAGGACATGATCTCATTCTTTTTTATGGCTGTGTAGCAGTCCATGGTATATTTGTACAGCATTTTCTTTATCCAATCTGTCACTGATGGGCGTTTAGGTTGATTCTGTGTCTTCACTATTGTGAATAGTGCATGCTTGCCTTTTTCTTTATGATAGAATGATTTTTTTTTTCCTTTGGGGATATACCCAGTAATGGAATTGCTGGGTCAAATGGGTAGTTCAATTTTTAGGTGTTTGAGGAGTCACCACACTGCTTTCCATGGTGGTTGAACTCATTTACACTCCCAACAACAATGTATAAAAGCGTTTTAAAAAACATATGTAAGATATAGGCACATAGAAAGGATAAAAAGATCAACAAATAAATAGCAAAAGAAACTCATGAGGTATAAAACAACTGATGAAGCTATGTTAGTATAATATAAATAGACATTTGGGCAAAACGCTTTGATTGAGATGAAGAGGATCATTACCTATTGCAAGAATATTGTATTTACTAGGAAAATATAATAATTCTAAACTTGAATAACATAGATTCTTAATAACATGGCTTCAGAATATAGGAAAAATTTGTAGCACTGTTAGACAACGAGACTGGAAAAATATACCATAATAGTGGGAGTCATGAAAACATTTCTTTCAATAGTTGTTAGATCAAAAAGGCAAACCAATAAACATGTATAAGACTTGAATAATATAATTATAATTATTTATTTGATAAGCATATATATACACTCACCCAGCACCTAGAAGATTATAATTCTTTTCAAACACAAATTGAACATCTATAAAAATCAGTCTTAAGAAATTTTAAGGCTAGATGTCATATACCATATTTTCTGATTTCAACAAAATTAAGTTAGAAGTCAGTTTTGGAAATATGACTTGAAAAAACCCATATATTTGGAAATTGAAAAACATATTTTCAAATCACCAATGAGTAAAAAAAATATATTGTCAGAAAATACATAGAACTGAATGGTAGAAAAACTCTTAAAACTTTTAGCTATATCAAAGAGGGACTTGGAGAAAAATGTATAGCTTTAAATGCTTAAGAAAAAAGAAAGATGACAAGTTACACATATTTCTTAAAAAGTTAGAAATCTAAATATTGAAAAATTAAAATACTAAGAAATTAAAAGGAAGGAAATCATAAAATAAGAGCCTGAAAATAATGAAATTGAAAACAAAGGTAACAGAGAAGATTTGTCAAAAGTCATTTCCTTGAAAGGACTAATGAAATGGCAAACGATAGACAAGATTTATGAAGGGATAAACAAAAGAAAGCACATATGCACAATATTTAAAATAAAAAGGCCGGGCACGGTGGCTCATACCTGTAATCCCAGCACTTTGGGAGGCTGAGATGGGTGGATCACTTGAGGTTAGGAGTTCAAGACCAGCCTGGCTAACATGGTGAAACTCCATTTCTACTAAAAATGCAAAAATTAGCCCAGCGTGGTGGTGCGCGGTTGTAGTCCCAGCTACTTGGGAGACTGAGGCAGGAGAATTGCTTGAACCTGGAAGGCAGAGGTTGCAGTGAGCTGAGATCGCGCCACTGCACCCCAGGCTGGGCAACAGAGTGAGACTCTCTGTCAAAAAAAAGAGACATTCTTTAAAATGCCATAGTGACTAAACATAAAAGAATTATACAGCTTTCTGCCAATAAATTTAAAAACTTAGGTAAAAATGAGCAAAGTTTTTAAAAAGTATAACTTGTTTACGAAGAAACAGAAAATATCTTCAACCATTAAAGAAATAGATTTAGTTTCAACATTTCCCACAAAAAAGCCACCAGATCCAGATAATTTTACAGAAGATTTTTGACAAGCATTTATAGAACAGATAATTCTAAGCTTAACACAAACCCTTTTAGAGAGGAAAAGAGAACTTCTTAATTCTTTCATTTAAAAAGGGCAGTGAAATCAAAGTCACCATGAGAAAAAGCTACAGTCATTCTCGCTTAAGAAGATATATGCAAAAATCCTAAACAAGGTATGAGTAAACCAGATACAGCATTATATGAAAAAATAATCTGTTGAGCAAACAAAGGCAGTTGGCTAGACAACACACACAAATATGCCAGATCTCCTGGAATGTTGTATACCAAGAGAAGTTTACATAGTCACAAGCTATGTCCCGCATTGCCCATCACTTCTGGGGAAGATCAAAGGGAGGTAGTAGGGTTGGGAACAGACATAGGGAGAAAGATCCCTTGGACTGTAGAGATCTTATTAATAAAGCCATGATCAAGGGCTAGAGTTCAAACTTTTACACCTATTATAGAAGAAACTTAGCTTTATACCTGTTTTTCAATCTTAGTAATTACCAGTTAGGAGAACATCAGCCTACTTTTCATCCCCCTTGTGATCAGGGTTCTGTGTAAAAGCTTTGTGGTTACAGCTATAAGATATGGCACTCTACTAGAACTGATTAACTCTTAAGATTTCCTTGGATGCCAGGCTGCAGGTAATCAATCTTAAACAAGTGAATCCTTAGTTCTCATGAAACAGTAGGACAAGACTGGAATTATTCCACAAATGCAAGAGTTATTCTGCATTTGGAAATTATTTTTCCCACATGAATGGATTACTGTCATCATCTCATTGATTGTCCCTGCCTCCTGCCTCCAGGACTAGCTTACACTGTCCTAATGGCAGTGATTACAACTAAAATGAAACCATTATTTGTATAATTTTTTAGTATCTGTCTCCCCAAACAATATTTTCTCCATGAGGTCAGGAATTGTATCTATAGTGTTAATTATTGTATTCCAAGTATTTAGCAGTGTACCTAGTACATGATATAGATGGTCACTAATAATTTGTTGGATGAATGGATAAACGGGTGAGAAGTTGAGCTAAATGACTTGGATCTTTCCTAGACCTAAGACTCTATCCTTACAGAAGGACATTTGTTCTTTCCTCCTGTAGTGATTTCTTCTAAGCATTAATTTGCTAAAACTAATGAGTTGTAGTGATAGTTTGAGCTGAATATGGGAGAGAGACATTACAAAAACTATATTATATATGAGTCCTATCAGCAGATGGAAATACACAGCCATGTGTTCTAGTGGGAATGTGGGAGACATCGTGACTCTTGACCAGAGCAAAAGACTGCACTCCCTCAGGTTCTTAAGAATGCCTGGCTGTTGTGTGTCAAGTCTTTCTTCCCACACTCATTCCTTCTTCTTTTCTCTCTAACACCATCTTATATTAGAGAACTTCCCCCAGTGTGTGCTAGAAATCTCTGACCAAGAGGTGTTGGAATGGTATACTGCTAAAGACTTCATTGTTGGGAAGTCACTCACTATCCTTGGGAGAACTTTCTTCATTTATGATTGTGATCCATTTACTCGACGATATTACAAAGAGAAGTTTGGAATTGCTGATTTACCATGTATTGATGTGAGCAAGCAGGAACCACCTCCAGTAAAACAGGTAATCAGATGGGCTGGTGTGGCTAGAAAACTAATTTTTTTAGGTAGAAATTTAGGAAAAAGAAAAAAGACTTGTATGTGAATACTTGATAAAAAATGGACAAAGTATATATGTAATACAGTAGTTCACAAAAGAAGACATACAAATGGCAAAAAATTATGAAAAGACCCTCAATCTAACTGATAATCAATGAAATAGAAAGAAAATAATGACATTTTTTTGATCTGTTCAGTTTTAAAGGATTCACCATATCCAGTGTTTGCCCTATATGAAGAAATGGGATTTTTTTTCTTTTTCCTTTTTTTTAATTGTATTTGGGCTCCGAGGTACATGTGCCCATCCTGCATCCTGCAGGATTGTTGCATAGGTACATACATGCCATGGTCGTTTGCTGTCTCCATCCACCCCCCGCTGTTGCCTACATCAGGCATTTCTCCCGGTCCTCCCCACCCCCCAACCAGCCCTGTGAGTGTTGTTCCCTTCCCTGTGCCCAAGTGTTCTCATTGTTCATCACCGCCTCTGAGTGAAAACATGAGGTGTTTGGTTTTCTGTTCTTGTGTCAGTTTGCTGAGAATGATGGTTTCTAGGTTCATCCATGTCTCTGCAAAGGACACGAAAGCATCATTTTTTATGCCTGCATAGTATTCCATGGTGTATATGTGCCACATTTTCCTTGTCCAGTCTATCATGGTTGGGCATTTGGGTTGGTTCCAGGTCTTTGCTATTGTAAACAGTGCCACAATGAACATACGTGTGCATGTGTCTTTACGATAGAATGATTTATAATCCTTTGAGTATATACCCAGTAAAGGGATTGCTGGGTCAAATGGAATTTCTATTTCTATATCCTTGAGGAATCACCACACTATCTTCCACAATGGTTGAACTAATTTACACTCCCACCAACAGTGTAAAAGTGTTCCTTTTTCTCCACATCCTCTCCAGCATCTGTTGTCTCCAGATTTTTTAACAATCGCCATTCTGACTGGCATGAGATGGTATCTCAACATGGTTTTGATTTGCGTTTCTCTAATGACCAGTGATGATGAGCATTTTTTCCTATGTTTGTTGTCCGCATATTTGTCTTCTTTTGAAAAGTGTCTGTTCATATCCTTTGCCCACTTTTGAATGGGTTTGTTTGTTTGTTTTTTCCCCGTAAATCTGTTTTAGTGCTTTGTGGATTCTGGATATTTGCCCTTTGTCTGATGGGTAGATTGCAAAAATTTTTTACCATTCTGTTGGTTGCCGATTTACTCTAATGATTGTTTCTTTTGCTTTGCAGAAGCTCTTAAGTTTAATTAGATTCCATTTGTCTATTTTGGCTGTTGTTGCCATTGCTTTTGGTGTTTTAGTCATGAAGTCCTGGCCTCTGCCTATGTCTTGAATGGTTTTGCCTAGGTTTTCTTCTAGGGTTTTTATGGTGTTGGTTCTTATGTTTAAATCTTTAATCCATCTGGAGTTAATTTTCTTATAAAGTGTAAGGAAGGGGTCCAGTTTCAGCTTCCTGCATATGGCTAGCCAGTTTTCCTAACACCATTTATTAGACAGGGAATCCTTTCCCCATTGCTTGTTTTTGTCAGGTTTGTCAAAGATCAGATGGTTGTAGATGTGTGGCATTGCTTCTGAGGCCTCTGTTCTGTTCCATTGGTCTATATGTCTGTTTTGGTAGCAGTACCATGCTGTTTTGATTACTGTAGCCTTGTAGTATAGTTTGAAGTCTGGTAGTGTGATGCCTCTGGCCTTGTTCTTTTTCTTAGAATTGACTTGGCTATATGGACTCTCTTTTGGTTCCGTATGAAGTTCAAGTTGGTTTTTTCCAGTTCTGTGAAGAAGGTCATTTGTAGTTTGATGGGGATAGTGTTGAATCTATAAATTACTTTGGGCTCTGTGGCCATTTTCACAATATTGATTCTTCCTAACCATGAGCATGGAATGTTTTTCCATCTGTTTGTGTTCTCTCTTAATTCCTTGAGCAGTGGTTTGTAGTTCTCCTTAAGAGATCTTTTACCTCCTTTGTTAGTTGTATTCCTAGGTGTTTTATTCTCTTTGTAGCAATTGTAAATGGGAGTTCACTTATGATTTGGCAATCTGTTTGTTATTGGTGTACAGGAATGCTTGTGATTTCTGCACATTGATTTTGTATCCTGAGACTTTGTCGAAGTTGCTTACAGCTTAAGAAGGTTTTGGGCTGAGACGATGGGGTCTTCTAAATATATGATCATGTTGTCTGCAAATAGGGACAGTTTGCCTTCTTCTTTTCCTAATTGAATGCCCTTTATTTCTTTTTCTTGCCTAATTGCTCTGGATAGAACTTCCAATACTATATTGAATAGGAGTGGTGAGAGAGAGCATCCTTGTCTAGTGCCACTTTTTAAAGGGAATACTTCTAATTTTTGCCCATTAAGTATGATATTGGCTGTGGGTTTGTCGTAAATAGCTTTTATTGTTTTGAGATATGTTCTGTCAATACCTAGTTTATTGAGAGTTTTTAGCATAAAGGGCTGTTGAATTTTGTTGAAGGCCTTCCCTGCATCTATTGAGATAATCATGTGGTTTTTGTCTTTGGTTCTGTTTATGTGGTGAATTACATTTATATATTTGTGTTTGTTGAACCAGCCTTGCATCCTCGGTATGAAGCCTACTTGATCGTGGTGGATAAGCTTTTTGATATGCTGTTGGATTCGGTTTGCCAGTATTTTATTGAAGATTTTTGCATCAGTGTTCATCATGGATATTGGCCTGTAGTTTTCTTTTTTAGTTATGTCTCTGCCAGATTTTGGTATCAGGATGATGTTGGTCTCATAGTAAGAGTTAGGGAGGATTCCCTCTTTTTGTATTGTTTGGAATAGTTTCAACAGGACTGGTACCAGCTCCTCTTTGTATGTCTGGTAGAATTCAGCTGTGAACCCATCTGGACCTGGAATTTTTTTGGTCGGTAGGCTATTAATTGCTGCCTCAACTTCAGACCTTGTTATTGGTCTATTCAGGGTTTCAACTTCTTCTTGGCTTAGTCTTGGAAGTCCTGCAAATTTCCAGGAATTTATCCATTTCTTCCAGATTTACTGGTTTATGTGCATAGAGTTGTTTGTATTAATCTCTGATTGTAGTTTGTATTTCCGAGGAATCAGTGGTGATCTCCCCTTTATTGTTTTTTATTACATCTATTCGATTCTTCTCTCTTTTCTTTTTTATTAGTCTAGCTAATGGTCTATTTTGTTGAACTTTTCAAAAAACCAGCTCCTGGATTTATTGAGTTTTTTTGAAGGGTTTTTTATGTCTCTGTCTCCTTCAGTTCTGCTCTGATCTTAGTTATTTCTTGTCTTCTGCTAGCTTTTGAGTTTTTTGATGTTGCTCCTCTAGCTCTTTCAATTTTGTTGATAGGGTGTCAATTTTAGATCTTTCCTTGTTTCTCATGTAGGCATTTATTGCTATAAATTTCCCTCTAGACACTGCTTTAAATGTGTCCCATAGGATTTAGTGTGTTGTGTCTTTGTTCTCATTGGTTTCAAAGAACATTTT
Organism: Plecturocebus donacophilus; assembly: GCA_004027715.1. Taxonomy (NCBI): domain Eukaryota; kingdom Metazoa; phylum Chordata; class Mammalia; order Primates; family Pitheciidae; genus Plecturocebus; species Plecturocebus donacophilus. The sequence continues at coordinate 112,077 of PVKP010002794.1, forward strand.
TATTTCTGCCTTCATTTCATTGTTTATCTATTCGTCATCCAAGAGCAAGTTGTTCAGTTTCCATGTGATTGTGCAGTTTTGAGTGCTTTTCTTAATCCTGAGTTCTAATTTGATTGCACTGTGGTCTGAGAGACTGTTTGTTATGATTTCCGTTCCTTTGCATTTGCTAAGGAGTGATTGACTTCCAACTATGTGGTCAATTTTGGAGTAAGTGCAATGAGGTGCTGAGAAGAATGTGTATTCTGTGGATTTGGGGTGGCATGTCCTGTAAATGTCTATTAGGTCCAATTGGTCCAAATCTGAGTTCAAGTCCTGAATATCCTTGTTAATTTTCTGTCTCGTTGATCTGTCCGATATTATCAGTGGAGTGTTAAAGTCTCCCACTATTATTGTGCGGGAGTCTAAGTTTCTTTGTGGGTCTTTAAGAACTTGCTGTATGTATCTGGGTGCTCCTGCATTGGATGCATAAATATTTAGGATAGTTAGCTCTTCTTGTTGCACTGATCCTTTTACCATTATATAATGCCCTTCTTTGTCTCTTTTGATCTTTGTTGGTTAAAAATCAGTTTTATCAGAGACTAGGATTGTTACCCCTGCTTTTTTTTTACTCTCCATTTGCTTGGTAAATCTTCTTCCATCCCTTTATTTTGAGTCTGTGTGAGTCTTTGCATGTGAGATGGGTCTCCTGAATACAGCACACCGATACGTTTTGACATTTTATCCAATTTGTCATTCTGTGTATTTTGATTGGGGCATTTAGGCCATTTACAGTCAATGTTAATATTGTTATGTTTGAATTTGATCCTGCCATTTTGCTACTGGCTGGTTGTTTTGCCCGTTAATTGACATCGCTCCTTCATTGCGTCGTTATTCTTTACCATTTGGTACGTTTTTGCAATGGCTGGTACTGGTTGTTCCTTTCCCTGTTTAGTACTTCCTTCAGTAGCTCCTGTAAGGCAGGTCTTGTAGTGACAAAATCTCTCAGCAATTGCTTGTCTGTAAAGGATTTTATTTCTCCTTCACTTATGAAACTTAGTTTGGCCAGATATGAAATTCTAGATTGAAAGTTCTTTTCTTTAAGGATGTTGAATATTGGCCCCCATACCCTTCTAGCTTGCAGAGTTTCTGCTGAGAGATCCGCTGTGAGTCTGATGGTCTTTCCTTTGTGGGTGACTCAACCTTTCTCTCTGGCTGCCCTTAGGATTTTTTCTTTCATTTCAACCCTGGTGAATCTGATAACTATGTGCCTTGGGGTTGCTATTCTTGAGGAATATCTTTGTGGTGTTCTCTGTATTTCCTGTATTTGAATGTTGGCCTGCCTTGTTAGGTTGAGAAAGTTCTCTTGGATAATATCTTGAAGAGTGTTTTCCAACTTGGATTCATTCTCCCCATCACATTCAGCTATGTGAATCAAGCATAGATTAGGTTTTTTCACATAATCCCATAGTTCTTGGAGGCTTTGTTCATTTCTTTTCATTCTTTTTTCTCTCTTCTTGCCTTCTCGTTTTATTTCATTGATTTGATCTTCTATCTCTGATATCCTTTCTTCTGCTTAATCGATTCAGCTGTTGAAACTTGTGTATGCCTTGCAAAGTTCTTGTGCTGTGTTTTTCAGCTCCATCAAGTCATTTATGTTCTTCTCTAAGCTGGTTATTCTAGTTAGGATTTCATCTAACCTTTTTTCAAGGTTCTTAGTTTCTTTGCATTGGGTTAGAACATGGTCTTTCAACTCAGAGAAGTTTATTATTACCCACCTTCTCAAACCTGCTTCTGTCAATTCGTCAGATTCATTCTCTGTCTTTTTTTTGTTGTTGTTCCCTTGATGTTGAGGAGTTGTGATCCCTGGGAGGAGAAGAGATGTTCTGTTCTCTGATGGTTTCATCCTTTTTGCACTGTTTTTTCCCCATCTTCGTGGATTTATCTCGCTTCAATCTTTGAAGTTGGTAATTTCAGAATTTGTCTCTGAGTGTTCTTTTTTCTACTGAGGTTGGAGCTGTATCTTTTTTGGCCTGCAGAAGGCATTCCTGGGCTCTCTCAGGTTCAGTTAGGTTGTTGGGTAGGTGGTCCTTCCCTGGAGTTTGTTTGCAGATGGGATTAGCCCCACCTTCCCAATGGCGTCTCTCCCTGAGCTCAATCTTCCTGGTTGGGATCACGCTGGTGTATTTGCTGCCAAGCTCTCTAGGGAGGGCTTCAGTTTGAGTTCTGTGGAGGGGGGGCCTGCCAGGCCTTATGGTCTGTTTCCCTGCTTTCAACTCTGCCTCCCTCTGTGGGATAGTTGTCCTGCTGGCGGTAGTCCAAACTCCTGGCCAGATCCCTGCGACAACTTGCCACGCCTGGCAATAGCCACTGCTCAGATTTTCATCGACTACCCACAGTGCCCCACCGTCTGGCAGGGCTCTTGTGGACCGTAGGTTGCAGGAGGGATGAGGTAGGCACAGGATCCAAAATGGAGCACCAAGGGGGTTAAGTCCCCTGACCCTCTGAGCTGGCTGCACATTTCCAGAAATGGGATTTTTATATACTATTTATCGGAAAGCCAATCAGAGTAAACTTTCTGAAGGGCAGTTTGTTGTCATTTTTATTTTTTTCGAAATAAAATATTGCATATATTCTGGCTGCGTGCAATGACTCACACCTGTAATCCGAGCATTTTGGGAGGCCAGGGCAGTGGATCATTTGAAGTCAGGAATTTGAGTCTAGCCTGGCCAATGGGATGAAACCTCATTTCTACTAAAAATACAAAAATTAGCTAGGTGCAGTGGCGTGCACCTGTAATCCCAGCTACTTGGGAGGCTGAGGCATGAAGATCACTCGAACCTGGGAGCTGGAGGTTGCAGCGAGCTGAGATTGTGCCATTGCACTCCTGGGCAACAGAGTGAGTGAGTCTGTTTTAAAAAAAAAATCTATTTCTGTATCTATATATATTTATAGAAATATTTGATATATATATGCTATATATATGTGTGTGTATGTATATATGTGTGTGTGTGTGTGTGTGTGTGTGTAGCATATCTTTTACCTAGAAAATATACTTTGGGAACTTTAAAAACATAGTTGGAAGAATGTGTATTGTAGCATTATTTATTAAAAAAAAAAGTGTGAGGAGATTGACAAAATAAATTATATCCATTCATACAATTAAAAGACTACCGTGTGTGTAAAATGTCACTGGGCCCTTCCTTCTTAAAAGAAAAGCATGAATAAAATGATAGAATGATGGAGTGCCTCCAGCCAGGCCTCTGCCTTCCTCTCCAGTGGCTGCTCCTCTTGCTTGCACTTGGCCTGTATTCATACTGAGTGACCTGTGGTTTTGCCAGTACAGTGTCTTGTTTTACTTCCAGGAACTTTTGCTTGTGCTCTTCCTCCTTGAACCACTTTTCTGTTGTTCTTACATGCAGCTCTTTTTTATCCTCCAATACCCAGTGTAGGCTTCTTCTCCAATAAGTCTTTTCCAAAGCTCAGGTAGGGCTAAAAGCCTCTCATCTCTATTCCTGAGGTATTCTCTGCCTCCCTCCACTAGCACTTCTCTGTTATGTTAAATTATCTGCTTGTGAATCTTTTGTACTAGATTGTAACTTCCCTGAGGCCAGGGACTATGTCCTATTCATCTTTCTCTCATAGTATTTAATACAGTGCCTAATAAATACGAGGTATATGTTTCTTGAACTGGACTGAAGAAAATTGACTACAAAGATGTCAAAGGAAGTGATGACTTAGGCAAGACTTTTAGAAACAATGTTTTATAGAAACAATTTGTATTTTGGTATGCTGCGAATTCTGAGAGGCAGTACAATTTCTGGAAGGAAGTGTGGGTGATAATACCTTTTGCTGTCAGTTTTTTCTCTGATAGATTTCTTTATCGATGTGTTCGTTGATTAAGAATGATGATAAACCCTCTCCTGGTATATATGGATTATGGAAAGGAAAGGAAAGAATTATTATAAACCCTTTGCCCTTAAGTTTTTTGGCAGCATATGATGCAGTACACAGGGAAAAGTACTGTGAGAACAGATTTAGATTTTGATTAAGAAAACTATTTCCCCACTTCAGTTTACAGATAAAACCAGGAGGTAGAGTAGGGAGAGATTGCAACATAGTGATGCCCTCTTCTTAGTGAAAGGACTTTGGCCTATCCTTTTTTTTTAAAGAAAAAAGAAAGAAAGATCAAAAGAAAGAAAAAAAAGAATGAAAGCGAGAAAGAAAGAGGAAGAGAAAGAGGGAGAGAGAACGGGATTCTTGTTTTATTGCCCAGGCTAGAATGCAGTCTAACAGTGGGTATTAAAAACCTCTTTTATGCCAATAATTGTGCTTAACAGTGGAGACAGAAAGGAATAGGGGATGAAAATAACAAACAAGCAGCCAACCGATATTTTATTTAAACCTGTGAAATGCTATGCAATTGCTGAGGAGTGATTTACTTCCAATTATGTGGTCACTTTTAAAATAGGTGTAATGTGATACTGAGAAAAATGTATGTTTTGTGGATTTAGGGTGGAGAGTTCTGTAAATATTTGTTAAGTTTACTTGTTCCAGATCTGAGTTCAAGTCCTGGATATCCTTGTTAATTTTCTATCTCATTAATCTATCTAATATTGACAGTGTAATGTTAAAGTCTCCCACTATTATTGTGTGGGAGTCTAAATCTCTTTGTAAGTCATTAAGAACTTGCCCTATGTATCTGGGTGCTCCTGTATTTGGTGCATATATCTTTAAGATAGTTAGCTCTTCTTGTTGCACTGATCCTTTCACCACCATGTAATGTGCCTCTTTGTTTCTTATGGTCTTTGCTGTTTTAAAGTCTGTTTTATCAGAGATGAAAATTGCAGCTTTATTTGATTTGATTTGATTTTTGCTCTCCATTTGGTTGGTAAGTCTTCCTGCATCCCTCTGTTTTGAGTCTTTGTGTATCCTTGCATGTGAGATGGGTCTAGATACAGCATACTGATGGGTTCTAGCTTTTTATCCAATTTGCCTGTCTGTGTCTTTTGATTGGGGCATTTAGTCCATTTAATTTTAGGATTAATATTGAAATATGTGAGTTTGATACTGCCATTTAATGCTAGCTGGCTGTTTCACCCATTAGTTGATGTAGATTCTTCATTATAGTGATGCTCTTTACCTTTTGGTGTGTTTTTGTAATGGCTGATACTGGTTGTTCCTTTCTATGTGTAGTGCTTCTTTCAGAAGCTCTTGTAAAGCAGGCCTGGTGGTGATGAAATCTCTGAGTACTTGCTTATTCACAAAAAATTTTATTTTTCCTTCAATTATGAAGCTTAGTTTGGCTGGATATGAAATTCTAGGTTGAAAGTTGTTTTCTTTAAGGATGTTGAATGTTGGCCCCCACTCTCTTCTGGCTTGTAGGGTTTCTGCCAAGAGATCTGCTGTGAGTCTGATGGGCTTCCCTTTGTGGGTAACCCGACCCTCCTCTCTGGCTGCCCTTAGCATTTTCTCCTTCATTTCAACCCTGGTGAATCTGACGATGATGTGCCTTGGGGTTGCTCTTCTTGAGGAATATCTTTGTGGTGTTCTCTGTATTTCCTGGACTTGAATATTGGCCTGCCTTGCTAGGTTGGGGAAGTTTTCTTGGATAATATCCTGAAGAGTATTTTCCAGCTTGGATTCATTCTCTTCCTCACATTCAGATACACCTATCAAATGTAGATTAGGTCTTTTCACATAGTCCCATATTTCTTGGAGACTTTGTTCATTCCTTTTTACCCTTTTTTCTCTAATCTTGCCTTCTTGTTTTATTTCATTGAGTTGATCTTCGACCTCTGATATCCTTTCTTCTGCTTGGTCAATTCGGCTGTTGAAACTTGTGCATGCTTTGTGAAGTTCTCGTGTTGTGTTTTTCAG